>JADLZM010021489.1:225845-238793 GCA_018148995.1 Sinocyclocheilus maitianheensis | reverse complement strand
TCGTTGTTTTCTTCGGGGTGGATTATTTGTCAAGTTAATTTTTCTTTCTTTTGGTCTGTTTTTTTGTTTTTGTAAAGCTTACAGTTTGTTAAATTAGGGCCTCCAGCAACAATAAAAAGAGGAAAAACTGTATCCGTGTGCTTTGTGTTTGTTTAAAAGGCATTGAACGGCTCTTATCCACTTTATTTTGCGACGCGAAGTATGCAGTTTCCTGCATTGCTGCGCTTCACGTCTCTGGTGTCACGATCACCGTCTTCTCTCGTAATCAGTTACACGCTAATCAATATTTCATTAACGTTTATTCATTTGCTAAGTAGCCATGTCAATATCACAAATTGTGCACTTATCTCTCTCAACTGCTCTGCTGATTTAATCTTACTGGAATTAATAATCACGCAAGTCTTTTTGTGGTTGTTGAGGGGAGATTTACAGAGTCAGGCATCTAGACATGTACCGTGAGACATATCTTTATATACAGGGAAGATTGATCATGGCTTACTATTGATGAAATTAGAAAGATATGGTGTAAGAGGGCTAGCTTATTCATGGTTATGAAGTTATCTTGAGGATAGATATCAATCTGTTCGCATAAAACATGATTTATTGAAAGGTACTTGTGGTGTACCACAGGGTTCAGTGTTAGGCCCTAAATGGTTTGTACTGTATATAAATGATATTTGTAATGTGTCTATCCCAGATAGCAGATGTACGTCTGTTAAAGATCTGGAAAGCATCTGCTGTGTACAAACATCTGATAGACGTCTCTGAGATGTTAAAGACATCTTCTAAACATCTATTTGACATCTGATAGGAAACGTCCTGTAGACGTATTGCAGATGAGCAAACACTCTAAAATATGTCTTGCAGACGTCTCTGTGATGTACGTGTGCTATCAGGGAAAGTATTGAAAGTTGTATTTGTTGCCGACACACATTTAGATTGTTCTGTAAAACATTGGAACGGCTTCTAAATTAACATTTTAAAGAAATTGTTTGATGCCAACAGGTTATTGAATTTGAGCAAAACTGTATAATTTGATAATCCACAAACTTAATAGTGAAAAGAAATCGATTAAACATGAACAAATTGAATATGTAAGTAAAATGTTGGGTGTATTGATCAATTATGTTAATAATGTTGAAATCAACTCTAGTATTACATAAAACTAAAAATATATTAAATCCGAGTTAATTAAATATTTTGTATCATTCTCATATGTTAAGTATTGTGTGGTAGTATGATGAAACTTATAACAAAAATGAACAGAAATCCCGATTGTATCAATTTAACTATAACAAGCCAACCAATAAATTGTTGTAATAATGTCTGTGGTTTAAGTTCATTCATAGACTCTTTAGTAATTCAGTGTTCCTTGTAATTATTAGTCAGTAATTAACAGCAAGGGTGTAGTAGGTTTGTGGCTGATATTGGTGAACACAGCGTCTCTACTGAACTCTACACCTTTGATTAACAGGACTAAAGGTTCAGTAGATCATTTACTGGGAAACGTGTTTAATTGTTTACAGGGTGGTGGATGTTGTTCCTCTACATTGGACAGAACAGCTCCCTCTAGCGGTGATCAAATACAAGCGCACTTCACAAGTTCACTCAAATACTTCAGATCGACCTGTGAATATAAACGCATTCGAATGTAGATGTTATGTACCACAGAAAACCACTCACTCAGAAGGTGAAACATAAGAAAGACATGTGCGCTGACGCGCTGCGGCCAGCAGGGGGCGCCAAAACACCACAAACACTTCTGGAGTTTATCAATGTAGAAACTAGTATTTTGTTTGCATAGCTAAGCAGAACAAACAACTCAACCAACCTATGAAAATCACACACGAGGGTCATTGTGATTATTATTTGGAGATTTAGCAGTGAGAGGCATATTTGGGATTCCTTTCAGGAAAACAGGAGGCAGCAGTGTTGTGAAATTACACAAGCACTATACATCTCTTAATACATAGACTGTGTTTGACGTCTACAAGACCTATTTTTAGAGTGTTTGCTCATCTGCTGTACGTCTACAGGACGTCTCCTATCAGATGTCAAATAGACGTTTATGAGACGTCTATCAGATGTTTGCACACAGCAGATGCTTTCCAGATCTTTAACAGACGCACGTGTGATGTGTATTTGTAATTCTATTAACAATAGCACAAATCCAGCAAACAGCGAGCATCCTCATTCCTCCTGCTTGGGAACCCAGTAAGAAGGTTCTCTCCAGGATAACCGAAAACTAACGTTCCCAGAACGTTCTGAGAACCAAAAATGAGTCTTTAACACAGTTCTCCTCCTCTCAGTAAAATGACCTGATGTTCCTCTCCAGAGCAGATATTTCATCTGGAAGTGTAGCACTGGCAGGGGGTTTTGGGGCAGTTGCAGCTGCCCTTTTAAGATCTGCCCCCACTGCGTCCACAGGACACCCCCCCCCGGCGCTGTGAATCAGGTTTATGTTAATGACCCCCCTCCCCAGACTCGATCCGCTTCACTGTGTGTGTGTGTGTGTGAGAGAGTGTGTGTGTGTGTGAGAGAGAGAGAGAGAGAGTGTGTGTGTGTGTGGGCGTGTGTGTGTGAGTGTGTGTGTGCGTGCGTGTGTGAGTGTGTGTGGGTGTGTGAGGGTGTGTGGGCGTGTGTGTGTGTGTGAGAGAGAGAGAGAGAGAGTGTGTGTGTGTGTGGGCGTGTGTGTGTGAGTGTGTGTGTGCGTGCGTGTGTGAGTGTGTGTGGGTGTGTGAGGGTGTGTGGGCGTGTGTGTGTGTGTGAGAGAGAGAGAGAGAGAGTGTGTGTGTGTGTGGGCGTGTGTGTGTGAGTGTGTGTGTGCGTGCGTGTGTGAGTGTGTGTGGGTGTGTGAGGGTGTGTGGGCGTGTGTGTGTGTGTGAGAGAGAGAGAGAGAGAGTGTGTGTGTGTGTGGGCGTGTGTGTGTGAGTGTGTGTGTGCGTGCGTGTGTGAGTGTGTGTGGGTGTGTGAGGGTGTGTGGGCGTGTGTGTGTGTGTGAGAGAGAGAGAGAGAGAGTGTGTGTGTGTGTGGGCGTGTGTGTGTGAGTGTGTGTGTGCGTGCGTGTGTGAGTGTGTGTGGGTGTGTGAGGGTGTGTGGGCGTGTGTGTGTGTGTGAGAGAGAGAGAGAGAGAGTGTGTGTGTGTGTGGGCGTGTGTGTGTGAGTGTGTGTGTGCGTGCGTGTGTGAGTGTGTGTGGGTGTGTGAGGGTGTGTGGGCGTGTGTGTGTGTGTGAGAGAGAGAGAGAGAGAGTGTGTGTGTGTGTGGGCGTGTGTGTGTGAGTGTGTGTGTGCGTGCGTGTGTGTGCGTGTGTGTGTGTGCGAGTGTGTGTGTGCGTGTGCGTGTGTGAGCAGTGCGTGGATCAGCATGGAGACTCCACACGCCAACTCTGAGGGGGAAAGCTGGATTTAATTCATTCGCCGAGCAGCACCGAGGAGCGATGAAGCGGGATTTGTTGCTCTTTGTTTTCGGGTGGTTCAAACTCCCGTGGCTCCTGGATTGTTTGGTTGTTCATGTGAGAGAGGATGCGGGACTGGGCACCGCGATCGCCGGTCTGGAGGGAAGCTCCGCTTGCGCGCTGGAGCAGCTCATCCTGCCGCGCTTCGCGGAGAGTTTCCTGCGGCCGGACGCGGGTGTGCTGACCCTCTCGGGCGCTTTGAAGTGCGACGCGGTTCTTCTGAACCCGTTTAGGGTGTACGCGGTCGTGGACTGTGCTGATAACGCGTCGGGTTTCAGACACCTTGTAACCAGCCAGTATGACGTGCACGTTCACGGGGAGAACTGCGCGAGGGTACGCAAACGGGAAGAAAAACTGGATGTGGAGATTATAAGTTTGATAGACACTTCTGAGTGCCTTGAGGCGGACACTGCTGTTTTCCGGGTGTTTGATGTGTTACCGGGCAACCCGACGCGCTGTAATGTAACCGGGACTTCAGCGCTTTATATCTCCGACGGGCTGCTGTTTACTTCTGCTCCGCTGTGTTTCACTCGCCACTCATTGCTGGAGTTTCAACTGCGCTGCGTGGGACGCGACAGAAGCGCACGTTCTGGTCTCGCACATGCGCAGTGGCGCGTGGGCCGCGGCCCGTTCACGCAAACACACCTGAGGAAGTTACTGCAGCGGGCCGCGGGTTCGAACTCGGGTCTGCTGAGCAGAAGGAAGAGGAATGTCAACAATAACCCTCAGTTTCAACCTCCCATGTATCAGGTGTCCGTTCCAGAGAATCAACCAGCAGGGACTTTTGTTGTTGTTTTAAAAGCAGTTGACCCGGATGAGGGTGAAGCTGGAAGGCTGGAATATTTCTTAGAGGCATTGTTTGATAGTCGCTCCAACAATCTCTTCGCCGTCAACCCATCAAGTGGAGTCGTTTCCACCGTGGAGATACTAGACAGAGAAACAAAGGACACGCATGTGTTCAGGGTCACGGCGGTTGATCGTGGAACGCCACGACGTACAGCCATGGCCACTCTTACCGTAACAGTCAGCGATACGAACGATCACGACCCCGTATTTGAGCAGCAGGACTATAAAGAGAGTGTGAGAGAAAATCTGGAGATTGGTTACGAGGTTCTAACTGTGCGCGCCACGGATGGTGACGCTCCCGTTAACGGAAACATCCTTTATCATTTGCTGAACAACAACAATGGGACTAACGATGTTTTTGAGATCGATTCCCGGTCTGGCGTTATTCGCACGCGAGGACTGGTTGACCGCGAAACGGTCGAATCCTATGTGCTTCTAGTCGAAGCCAACGACCAAGGACGGGATCCCGGCCCCCGAAGTGCAACAGCGACCGTCCACATCATCGTGGAGGACGATAACGACAACACGCCGCAGTTCAGCGAGAAACGCTATGTCGTTAAGGTTCCCGAAGACTTGACGCCCAACACCGAAATCCTGCAGGTGACGGCGACAGACCAGGACCGCGGGAACAACGCCATGGTCCATTTCAGCATCATGAGTGGCAACACAAGGGGCCAGTTTTACATCGACGCCCAAACGGGAAAATTAGATTTGGTGAGCCAGCTGGATTACGAGATGAATAAGGAGTACACACTTCGCATTCGAGTGCAAGATGGCGGACGCCCGCCGCTCTCCAACATCAGTGGCCTCGTCACAGTGCAAGTACTGGACGTTAACGACAACGCTCCGATATTCGTAAGCACTCCATTCCAAGCTACAGTGCTGGAGAACGTTCCAGTTGGATATTCCGTCATTCATATTCAAGCCGTAGATGCCGATGCGGGAGATAATTCCCGTTTGGAATATCATCTCACAGAGACCACTCCCAACTTCCCGTTCACCATCAACAACAGCACCGGCTGGATCGTCGTAGCATCGGAACTGGACAGAGAAAGCGTGGACTTCTATAGCTTCGGAGTGGAGGCGCGAGACCACGGAACGCCGGCCATGTCCTCGTCCGCTAGCATCAGCATGACTATTCTAGACGTCAACGACAACAACCCTGAGTTCACGCAAAAGGCCTACTACATGCGTCTGAACGAGGACGCGGCTGTAGGAATGAGTGTCGTCACCGTGTCCGCCATCGATCACGATATTAACAGCGTTGTTACGTATCAGATCTCGAGTGGGAATACGAGAAACCGATTTTCTATCACCAGCCAGAGCGGTGGAGGCCTGATAACCCTCGCTCTACCATTGGACTATAAGCTGGAAAGACAGTACGTCCTCACCGTCATGGCATCTGACGGGACACGTTTTGACACGGCTAAGGTTTACATCAACGTCACGGATGCCAACACGCACAGGCCGGTTTTCCAGAGCTCGCATTACACGGTCAACATCAACGAAGACCGGCCTGTTGGCACGATCGTAGTGATGATTAGCGCGACGGACGAGGACACGGGCGAGAACGCTCGAATCACATACTTCATGGACGATAGCATCCCGCAGTTTAACATCGATTCGGACAGTGGTGCAGTGACCACGCAAATGGAGCTGGACTACGAAGATCAAGTTTCCTACACTCTCGCAATTACAGCTCGAGACAACGGCATCCCGCAGAAATCCGACACCACTTACTTGGAGATCCTGGTGAACGACGTGAACGACAACTCGCCCGTGTTCCTTCGCGACCGTTACTTGGGCTCAGTCATGGAGGACATTCCCACGTTCACCAGCGTCCTGCAGGTGTCCGCGACCGACCGAGACTCGGGCCTCAACGGACGCGTCTTCTACACGTTCCAAGGCGGAGAAGACGGAGACGGAGACTTCATCATCGAGTCCACTTCTGGGATCATAAGAACCCTGCGACGCCTTGACCGAGAAAACACGCCCGTTTATAACCTCCAGGCCTTCGCGGTGGACAAAGGTGTCCCGCCGCTCAAGACGCCGGTTGATATTCAGGTGACCGTTTTAGATGTAAATGACAACCCGCCTGTGTTCGAGAAAGATGAGTTTGATATATTCGTGGAGGAGAACAGTCCCATCGGGCTCGTGGTGGCCCACATATCTGCGTCAGACCCAGACGAAGGCAGCAACGCTCAAATCATGTACCAGATCGTCGAAGGCAACATCCCTGAGGTCTTCCAACTGGACATCTTCTCTGGCGAGCTCACCGCTCTGACCGACCTCGACTACGAGACGCGTTTGGAGTATATCATCGTAGTTCAAGCCACGTCTGCGCCGCTGGTCAGCAGAGCCACGGTCCACATCAAACTCATCGACAAGAATGACAACGTCCCCGTCCTCAAGAACTTCCAGATTATATTTAACAACTACGTAACCGATAAGACCAACAGCTTCCCGTCGGGTGTGATCGGCCGGATCCCGGCTCACGACCCGGACATCTCCGATCAGCTCCACTACAGCTTCCAGGCTGGAAACGAGCTGAATTTGGTGCTTCTAAACCAGAGCACCGGAGAGATTCGACTCAGCCGAGCCCTGGACAGCAACAGACCGCTGGAGGCGTCCATGAAGATCTCCGTCTCGGGTAAGAACCTGTTTCGGCTCTTTCAATGTGCTTGTTTTGCGGTTTTGAAGGACTGAGCGCTTGCGTGACATCTGTGCATTTGTAGGACGACGGTGATGTATAATACATGACCTGTGCTCCGAGGTGCAGTGTCTCGGTATTAATAAGTGAGCGAGTGAATGCGCTGAGGGACACATTACTGATGCACATTAACTGCTAGTCATGAATGTGCAGCGGTCGGTCTTCATGTGATTGCGTGACTGTGGCCTGATGGACGGCCGCTGGAGAAACACGCTCCGCTGCATTCATGATTTTAGCGTGTTCTGGCAGAAAAGATGCATTACAGGCCAATTAATATGAGACAAAACTGCAGGAATAGGTCTGTTTTGTAGAGTTTTAATTGTGCTGATGTCAGTGATGTTTAAACATGTTCAGATCTAGTTTTACTCTGTATTTTAAAGGGTTCAATAGAAAGGATGCTTTGTACTTCATTTGTTTTGCCAACATTTACATATTTTCAAAAAAAAAAAAATATATATATACATATGTGTGTGTGTGTAAGATGTAAGACATCAAAAACTGGTGCAGTGGATCCACTGGCCCTCTGAGGCCCCAGGCATCAGGACATCCTTATTGTTGAGCCCTGCTTTACATGCAGTTCAGCGCTTCAACTGTTCTTTGTGTCTGTGAGGGTCAAAGGTCAGATGGCCAGCGCAGATCATCTTAGCATAGCTGTAAGAGTGGTTAGCGGCCGTTAGCCCAGTGCCATGACTTGTTTTTCTAGCGCTGAGCCCCGAGAGCATCTTTAATGAAAGAGGAAGAGCCCCTAGTGACACATGAGTGTGTGTGTGTGTGTGTGTGTGTGCGATTATAGATCGATTCATATGTGTGTAACAGCTGCTGCTGCGTCTCAGCCAATCAGAGAGCAGCACTCAGCGCTCGCATCACACCTGCTGAGAGAGAGATCAAATAGAGGAGTGTGTCGCACTAGAGGTGTGTGTGTGAGAGAGGGTGTGTGTGTGTGCGAGAGAGAGAGAGAGAGCGTGTGTGTGTGTGTGGGCGTGTGTGTGTGCGAGAGAGAGAGAGAGAGCGTGTGTGTGTGTGTGGGCGTGTGTGTGTGCGAGAGAGAGAGAGAGAGCGTGTGTGTGTGTGTGGGCGTGTGTGTGTGCGAGAGAGAGAGAGAGAGCGTGTGTGTGTGTGTGGGCGTGTGTGTGTGCGAGAGAGAGAGAGAGAGCGTGTGTGTGTGTGTGGGCGTGTGTGTGTGCGAGAGAGAGAGAGAGAGCGTGTGTGTGTGTGTGGGCGTGTGTGTGTGCGAGAGAGAGAGAGAGAGCGTGTGTGTGTGTGTGGGCGTGTGTGTGTGCGAGAGAGAGAGAGAGAGCGTGTGTGTGTGTGTGGGCGTGTGTGTGTGCGAGAGAGAGAGAGAGAGCGTGTGTGTGTGTGTGGGCGTGTGTGTGTGCGAGAGAGAGAGAGAGAGCGTGTGTGTGTGTGTGTGTGTCAGATGGGACTTGGTTTCCGGTTTGATGATGAATATCTTTGTTTCAGACTGATGAATGTTAAAGTCTTGTGTTGTGTCTTTCTGCTGATGGGAATCGTTTTGATTGTTCTGATTAATGCAGTCAGGGCTCTATTATTATGAGATGCGCTACTTAGGCAGCAAATATTATAATATGGTCTAGTAAGATAACTAGCAGATTGATACACATTTTAAATATGTATTTTATTTTAAATAAAATTACACACATCTATCTATCTATGTTAATTTATTTTTGTATGTTATATAATATAATGCACATACTGTATAATACATCTAAAGTCATTTCTGATATATGTGTGGTCAGTTTTGATTAGATTGAGATTTTTTATAAGTACTTTTAATTCAGTCAGTAAATAACAGTACATTTTAATATACATTTTAAATGCGATGAAAAACTACAGTAAACAAATCCGTAAATGAATGATTGTTTTTAATCATTTTACAGCGTTTGATGCAAAACAAACATGATGTAAATCTAAAAGATGTTGTGGAAAAAGGTTGATGTTAAAATGTGTGCAAATCAGAGACACAAGAATATTGATGGGGATAAAATGTTTCTCACAGGGCAAGTGTTGTTTTTATACTGTTCTAGTGTATAAAGTATATTTAAGTTTTAGTCATTTTATGTTTTGTGCTTTTATTAGTATTTGAAAATATTTTTATTTCAATTAGTTGCTATGGCAACATTTCACATTTTTAAAATATTTCTTTTTTTAACGTTTTAAATACAATATTTATATTTTATCTCATATAACTTAACAAAAATTATTTGTACGTTTTTGTTTTAGTTAAGAAATGACTCACTGTTGAAAACGTTTGTTATAATGGTGTTTGGTTTAGGTTTGCGGTGTGTCAGTCGGTGTTTGTGCTGTGGTTGTTCTGTGTGTTTGCGGTTCAGATGATCATGTTTCCAGCATCTGTTTGACAGATTATGAGATGCTGATGTGTCTTTTCTCTGCTGCTGTAAATCTCAGGGTAAATAGCAGTAAAGCCTTCGCTGATCAAACGCCGAGACGGGATTTGTGTTCATGAGCGTTACGCTAGATATTTAGATATTCAGTGATCATTGCTCTTCTATGAGTCACTATGAGTTCAAACGGCTTCCCCAAACTTTCTTAAAGTATTCAAAACGACAGATTATCATGTGGGGCAAACACTTTTTCACAGCTCTGTATTTCTACTGAACATTGAAGTGAGTAGATCATAGATCCCTGAAGATCTGTGAAGGCCGTGGGTTCCTGCTGAAGGTTCTGGGTTCAGATGTTCCAGTGGTTGGTTCTGGTTCTGGTTCTGATGTCGGTCAGGTGTGTTTGTGTAACTGAAGTCGTCTACTCTCACTACACAGCGCTTTGAACTGCAGAAACATGACACTTCTGAAAGGAACACACTTATCTTGAAGTTCTCGTAGATGTTGTTAGTTCTCAGACAGGTTAGTTTGTGAACGTTTTAATCTCATTATAAAACAGATTGTCTTCAAGTCCTCCTGAGAAGTTGCTTTATGGGCTTGAATTTTAATAATAATTATAATAGTAACTATAATCAGAACTGTAACAAAAACTATGACGATAACTATATTAGTGTCCACACCAGCAGATGATAATATTCTGTTTATTATAAGCGCGCTGAGGTTTTTTTGTCTGTCGCTTTAAACGCTCAAGTTTATTAAAGGGGGATGGATTCTGATTGGGTGTCAGTGTTTTTATCGTTCATCAGCTGGAAAAAAATTCTAACGATATCGTTCCTCTGTGTTGTTTTCGTTATAGTTAGAGCGATTATTAGAACGGTATGGTTATATATCGTTATAGTTATCGGTATAGTTAACGTTATAGTTGTGGTGTGGATTTCGCTATTCTCGTAGTTAGAGCGATTACTAGAACTGTATGGTTATATATCGTTATAGTTATGCAACACAACGTGTAAAAAGACAGTATAAGTCATTATAATCAGTAATTATGTCCCCACTGGATGCAACGAATGCCTGGTTTATAATGGGTTTTAATGTGTTTGTCTCGTCGCTCCGGCCGGACAGGGCAGCACAGTATGGTGAGGGGCGTAACATTTCCGTCACACGCTTGAGGTATTCAGCCAATCACAACGCACTGGATAGCTGGCCAATCACAGCACACCTCGCTTTTCAGACCGATGAGCTTTGTAACAATCGACGTGTTTCAGAAAGGCGGGGCATAGAGGAGCAACAATAATGTACAGTATGTGGAAAATAATGTGTTTTTAACCTTAAGCCGCATAAACACATTTCATTACACCAAATACACCAAATAATGTGATTTTTAGCAACATCATATGACCCCTTTAAAATGTTATCATGATTATTAAATTATTAAAACTTTATCATGAAAGTATTCTCTTAGAGTTCAAGTGATTATTAAAACTGTTATGTTATTAGGCAGCCTATCATCATTGTAGTTGTTATAGCGATCATTATCCTTATAATTATTTTAGTTATCGTTATAGTTATTTTATTTATTGTTGTATTTATCATTATAGTTATTGTCATCATTATAATTATTTTAGTTATCATTGTGTCGCTCTTGGTGTGAATGTAACTTTAGTCGAATGAATGGCCTTTTTTGGCTAGTAATTGATCTCTGTAGTGTTTTATGGTATCGTGGATGCTGTGGTTTGAATGTCCAGCGTGTTACAGTGTGTTTTCTCGTCTGTGTGTTGAGTGTGTTTCTGAGGTCATCAGTCAGAACTTCACCTCCCTGTGTTCACCTTCACTCTCTCTCTCTCTCTCTGCTGTTGTGTGTGTGTCTCTCGCCCCTCCTCCATGTCTTTCAGTGTCTTTTCTCTTGCGTGTGAATAATGCCGCTGAGAAATGCTTTTGTTAAGTGCTGAGTCGCCATGACGACCTCAACAGAGCCTGAGAAATGCCTGCTGGGTGGGGCGGGTCACAGCGCCAGTGTGTGTGTGTGTGTGTGACAACCCGCGGGCCTTTTAACATGCTAATGCACTGAGACTCTCAGGCCTCCTGGATGGCCTCTATAATGAAGAGTAATGTGAAGAATGTATGTGTGTGTGTGTGTGAGTGAGGCCACAAATAAATACAAATGACCCAGGAAACGTCCTGTGAGTGTGCAAGTGAGTGTGTGTGTGTCGTCCTTGTTTCCTGTTTAAACAGACGGTCAGACTGCAGTTCTCTGGTCAGCACTGCAAACACACACATGATGCTGGATCTTCATCGTCAGACTCGTGTTGGATCTGTGCTGCTTCAGTCCGTGTGTAACAGCAGGGAAATGTGTTGCGTAGGAGGCGCGAGTGTGTGTGTGTTTGGTGTCTCTTGATTTCTCTGGATGGTTGTGAGTGGCTCTGAGCTCTTGATTTGCTGGTGTTTGTGAGCAGAGAATCAGACTGTCCTGATACTGATCGATTCAGTCGTTATGAACACATCTGTCCTGCTGCTGTGAGGAGAATGGATTTGTGCCATGTGATTGGCTGAGGCGGCAGGATTAGCCCCGCCCCCCTGCTGAGTGTGCTTTCTTCCATTCTGAGCACAGGTGGAGGAAACACTCTTTTAGTTCCCATGACAACACACACTCACTCACTCTCACACACACACACACACACACACACACAGACACACACGCACAGACACACACACACTATTACACACACATACTTGCATTTGTGGTTTACGGGGACTCTCCATAGGCGTAATGGTTTTTATACTCTACAAACTGTATTTTCTATCGCCCTACACCAACCCTACACACACTCACATTCATTATTACACACACACACACACACACACACAATGATGAATATGCAGGTGATTTAATGTAAGTGGGCGTGTCTGAGAGCCTCTGATTAGTCTGTGGGAACTTGAGAGCTGGAATATTGTTACCATAGCAACAGGATGAGTGTAATTAGTGCTTTTAGATACTTAGAGTTTATTACAGATGCTAATAGAGCAAAAAGGAGTCTGATAACACGAGTAACATCATATCTATCGGTCTATTGTTCTTTTATTCTATCTGTCATCTGCAACATCCTAGCAACCATTTTGAACACCCTAGTAACTGCATAGCAACCATCTAAAACAACTTTGCAACCTGTCTTTTGTGTATTTTATTGATATTGTAAATATTGTACATTCATATTGTCACAAATATTCAAGAAAGACATTCTAAATTGAAAACAGTGTGAAACAGCAGACAAAATATGGACAGAAAGAGAAAGCAGTGTAGGTGATGAAGAGCAGCAAACTCATCCTCATATGTAGGTCACAGATTGACCTCGACTCATCTGCCATTCTCTTTGAACACTGAAACACTGCAGATCTGCGGCTCCAGAGGCATTCTGGGAGGCTGATGATGAAATGATGATGGTGAATATATATCTGATATCTGTGTGTGTGTGTGTACTCTCTCTCTCTCACTCACACACACACTCACTCACTCACTCATACACACACTCACTCACTCACTCACACACACACTCACTCACTCACTCACACACACACACAC
>JADLZM010021489.1:209152-223150 GCA_018148995.1 Sinocyclocheilus maitianheensis | reverse complement strand
GAAGAACTGATGACGGCACGGGTTGATCTTCGGCAGAAAGGGGCGTTTAATTCCCGCCCACATGTAGAAATCCAATATTCAAGCTGTTTATTCATTTTTCCACCCATGAACGAAAAACGAAAATTTAAGCTGAATTCTTGTTTTTCGTTTTTTGGAAAAAAACGAAAAAGGAGCTGTATTCTAATTTTTCTACTTTCAATATTAAATCAAAAACCGAATGATCGAATGATACACGGATTAATATTGATCATGAAGTGTCATGTTTGTATGATGATCCATCCAAATGAACTGATTTAAGCGAACCATGCACAAATGATTAATCAAATCATGCAAATGAATGATTCGTTTTGGTAAATCATCCCAATGAATCAATTTGTTTAAAGTGAACTGTCCAAATTAGCTTATTTATTTAAATGAACGGTCCAACCAGGGGTGCCTTTCCCAAAAGCTTCGTTAGCTAATTATTGTCGCAAGTTCCATTGAACTCTATAGGTAAAGACAGAACTTGCGACCATAGTTGCTTTTGGGAAATGTACCCCTAATTAATTTAAGGGAATTGTACAAATTAACCGATTAATTTAAGTGAACCCAGCTTCAATGAACCAGTTTATTTAAGTGAACCATCAAAATGAACCAATTCATTATAAGTGAACATTCCAAGGGAAATGATTCATTTAAGTGAAATGTCTAAATGAACAGAGCTGCGTTTCCTAAAAGCTTCGTAAGCCTAAGTAGATCATAGACCCATTGCCACCAAACAATGCAATGCTTTTGGGAAACGCAGCCCAGACGTGAATCATACAAATGAACAGATTCATTTAAGTGAATCATTCAGATGAACAGAATCATTTAAGTGAATCATTCAGATGAACAGATTCATTTAAGTGAATCATTCAGATGAACAGAATCATTTAAGTTATTTGAACTATTTAAATTAATTGAACTGTGCTTAAATGAACCAATTTATTCAAGTTAACCATCCAATTGAACAGAATCTTTTAAGTGAACCATCAAAATGAATCATTTAGTTTTTCTGATTCATTTAAGGGAAAAGTCCCCCAAAAATAAGCCAGTCGATTAAAGTGAAGAGTCCGAGTGATCATGAAGATTGTGCTTCAGAGTTAAAGCTGTAGCGTGTGTGTCTGTGTTGTATGTCACATGTTCACGTGTCTTGCGTGTTTGTATGTAGGTTAATGTTGTAAAGTCAAGTCGCTCCGTTGGCCTCATTTCTCAGTCTTTTTGTGTTCGCTGTAAAACCTGTACGTCTCAGTGAATCTCCATCATCGCGCAGCTGTATGTGCACTAAAACGAAGCTGATTTCTTATCTTCAGCTGTTGGTTTGAGCTCAGTATTTTCAGAAGTGAGCTGTTGCTCCTGACAGGCTGTTATTAGCATGACAAACATGTCAAGAGTCTGTCCTTTGAGTTTGTTTTATTCAAATCAATCATTTAACAGCATAAACCAAAAAAAACCTTTGATGAGATGCTGGTTTACGGCTCATTTCTGAACGGCTGAACCATAACCTACTAAATATGCAGAATATTAATCTACAGGAACCTCTGATCAGGAGTAAATATGCTAAATAAAAATTATAAATAAAACAGATGTCAAATTTTCCAGTTTGATATATATATATATGTATGGATGTATTTATTTGTTTAATATTTTTGGATGCAGGTCCTAAATATTATTTACATATTTAAATATGCAAATATTATTTCATTTATTTTGTTGTTTTTTCTGTCGATTTACTTTATTTCTGCCAGTATTATTGTTAACTAAAACTCATAAAGATCATTTTCATTAACTGAAAGCTGAAATGAATATGAATATTAGATAAAAGTCTAAAAACTTAAACTTAGCTAGAAATTAATTATGTTAGAAATGTTGCCTTGGCAATTAACTAGAATTAAATATGTTTAACTTGAAGTACTAAAATCACTGAAACTGAAGTAAAGCTAAATAGAAATATTAAAATAAACAACAAATTGTTTTATAATGTTATAAAACAAAATTACTAAAGCTAAAATTAAAATGAGTATTGAAAATATAAAAATGTAAAGCTAATTCAAAATAATAATAATAAATGCTATAATAATATATTAAAAATAATACTGATTGTCGTTGAGTTAAAAAGTCTAAAATATATCAACTGTATCAAGATAAACTGAAATATTGTCATATTATTTTGACCTGCTATTATTTATATGATTATACCTGCAGGTATTTCATGACCTGCTAGTTAAGTCCTGCACTAGTTGACGTGTGTTCACTGCCGTCTGAATGTGTTCAGTGTCTCTGACTGCTTCTTGTTATGAGTGACGGTTCGGGTTTGAATACTTGCATTAATGTGCCTAATTTGTGTCTAATTAACATGTTTGTTTGTGTTGGTTAGTGTAGTGTTGTTTCTCTTTGTGTGTGTGTCTGTGTGTGCATCTGGGAGTGTGGGTGTGTGTGTGTGTGTGTGTGGGGGTGTGTGTGTGTGTGTGTGTGGGGGTGTGTGTGTGTGTGTGTGTGGGGGTGTGTGTGTGTGTGTGTGTGGGGGTGTGTGTGTGTGTGTGTGTGTCTCTCTCTGACTGCTTCTTGTTATGAGTGACGGTTCGGGTTTGAAGACTTGCATTAATGTGCCTAATTTGTGTCTAATTAACATGTTTGTTTGTGTTGGTTAGTGTAGTGGTGTTTCTCTTTGTGTGTGTGTCTGTGTGTGCATCTGCGAGTGTGTGTGTGTGTGTGTGAGAGAGTGTGTGTGTGTGTGTGTGTGCGTGTGTGAGTGTGTGTGTGTGTGTATGTGTGTGTGAGAGAGAGTGAGTGTGTGTGTGTGTGTGAGAGTGTGAGTGAGTGTGTGTGTGTGAGTGTGAGCGTGAGTGTGTGTGTGTGTGTGTGATTTGATTGAGTGTATTCTGTGCTGTTTGTGTTGTTAACAGCTCTGCGTTCGCGCTGCACGGTTCCCAGCATTTCTTTCTCTGTGTTTGGACTGCTGTTCTGGACCCGGATCAGATGTTTATTGGCAGGCGGCTCGGAGCAGAGGATTAATGCCGTTTATTTGCGTCCTGGTGGATTGGATTAGTGTTCGGTCAATTAGCGATCACTGTTACATTGTGGTGAAGGAAACGCTGCTCGTTAGAGTCAAAACCGTGTTGGGAAGTTACTGTGAAACTGTGCTTAGTCCAACTACAAGATATTCAGCTTTTACATTAGCTAAAGTACAGTTAAACTACACTAAACTAACAACAAAAAGTAGCTAATAACACAGAAGCACAATCACTGAATCATTAAATCATTTATGAACCAATTCATTTTGTCCAAATGAATGGATCCATTTAAGTGAACTATCCAAACGAATGGATTTATTTTAGTGAATCATCCAAATGAACAGATTAATTTAAGTGAACCATCTAATGTAACCAATTTGTAAGCGAACAATCTAAATTAACAAATTTAATGAACCATTTAAATAAACAGATTCATTTAAGTGAACCATCCAAATGAAGGGATTTTTGTTTAAGTGAATAAACCAAATGAATGGATTTATGTGGATGGTTGACTCAAATAAATGCATTCATTTGGATGATTCACATAAATCATGGTTTTGATTGTTCACCTAAATAGATGATTCACACTTTAAATGAATCAGTTTAGTTGGACTGTTCACTCAAGTGAATCTGTTCATTTGAATGGTTCACTCAAATCCATTCATTGGATGATTCACTGAAACGAATCTGTTCATTTGGATGGCTCACTTAACGAAATCATTCATTTGGACAATTCGCTTAAATGAATCTGTTCATGTGGACCATTTACCTAAATGAATTCATACATTGGGACGGTTCACTTTAAATTAATTTGTTTATTTGGAAAGTTCACTTAAAAGAGCCTATTCAATAAACTCATTTAAGTGAATCATGCAACTGAACAAGTAATTTTGGTAAATCATCCAAATGGGCCAATTCTTTTAAGTGAACTATCCAAAAGAACCGATTCATTTAAGTGAACAATTAAAATAAACAAATTCATTTAAGTGAACCATCACAATGAACCAATTAATTGTACAAAAAATATTAAAATTAAAATAAGTTCTTTCTGTGACCTTTTCCTTCAAGTTAGTATTGTTGCTGTTTTAAGTAGCCTATATTACTCTGCTAAAGATATGCTGAATGATTCCAGTGATTCCTCTGTGTCCCTGTAGATGGCGTTCACTCGGTGTCGGCTCAGTGTCTGCTGCAGGTCACCATCATCACGGACGAGATGCTCTCCAACAGCATCACGTTGCGATTGGCCGACACGTCGCAGGGGCGCTTCCTCTCGCTCCTATTGGCTCAGTTCCTGGAGGGCGTGGCCCGCGTTCTCTCGGCGTCCCGTGAGGATGTGGTGGTCTTCAACATCCAGGACGACACTGATGTCAACGCCAGCATCCTGAACGTCAGCCTGTCAGTGGCGGTTCCGGGCGAGGGGTCACGGGGTCACGGGGTCAGCCCGGCCCGGCTGGGTCGCAGCAGTGGAGGCGAGGTGGAGTTCTTTGGGTCGGAGGAGTTGCAGGAGCGCCTGTATCTGAACCGAAGTCTGCTGGCGCAGATCTCCTCGCAGGAGGTGCTCCCGTTTGACGACAACATCTGCCTGCGGGAGCCGTGCGAGAACTACATGAAGTGCGTGTCCGTGCTGAAGTTCGACAGCCTGGCGCCGTTCGTGGCGTCCGACACCATCCTGTTCCGGCCGATCCACCCGATCGCAGGGCTGCGCTGCCGCTGTCCGCTCGGCTTCACGGGCGACTACTGCGAGACGGAGATCGACCTGTGCTACTCCAAACCCTGCGGCGCTCACGGCGTCTGCCGCAGCCACGAGGGAGGCTTCACCTGCCAGTGTCTCCACGACTACACAGGTGAGAGGGGCGGAGCCTCCACACACAAACACGCCCACATCCCTCTCTCATATTCTGAGATGAAATATTCATGTTATTCTCATAAGAGCGCAATGAAAAGTTAATGAGGAATCATATTTATGAAGTATTTTAAGATGCGCGTATGGGGGTCATAACCTCTGTCTCTGCGTGAGAGGCCCCTGCAGGTGTGTTTTGATTGCTTTGGTGCTCAGAACAGTATGAAGAGAAATGGCTTTATATTTCAGTCACATATTCAGACGTTACAGTTTCTCTCAGAACTGAGTTCAGCTCATGACCCGTTTGAGGGTTTGCGCCTGTCAAAACACTCGTTAATCACAGAGAATAATAGATGATAAGAGATGACATGACATTGAGATCATCAGCGATGAGATGAGAAATGTGACAGTCAGAGATGAGATGGAATGAGTTAAAGGGATAGTTCACTCAAAAAAATGAGAATTACCTCATGATTTACTCACCCTCAAGCCGTCCTAGGTGTATATGACATTCTTCTTTCAGACAATACAATCGGAGTTATATAATATCCAGGCTAATCATGCTTTATAATGGGAGTGGATGGTAGCCCAAAATTTGAAGTAAAAAAAATTGCACCCATCCATTATAAAAGAAGTTCACACGGCTTGGGGGGGTTAATAAAGACCTTCTGAAGCGACGTGATGCGTTTGTGTACTTTATAAACCTTAATCTCTAGCTTCCGCTAACTGTCGTACGCTCGTTCACGAGAGAGCAGATGACGTAAGACGTAGGCGTAGCATAAACTCCTGTGAGAATATGCTAGTCTCGCGAGAAACAAGTGTTGTTTACAGCAAAGGAAAACCAGTGTCCTCTTGGCTTTTATCGAAATCTTCCGACATTTTTCTTTACAAATCCTCGTTTAGTACTACTAATTCGTGAACAGTGTTTTGTTTCGCTCTCTCCTCTGCGCTTCCATGTTCGTCACTTCTGCATTCGTCACTTCCGCGGTCGTCACTTCCGCGTTCGTCACTTCCACGTTCGTCACTTCCGCGTTCGTCACTTCCACGGTCGTCACTTCCGCGTTCGTCACTTCCACGTTCGTCACTTCCGCGTTCGTCACTTCCGCGTTCGTCACTTCCACGTTCGTCACTTCCGCGTTCGTCACTTCCACAGTCGTCACTTCCACAGTCGTCACTTCCGCGTTCGTCACTTCCACATTCGTCACTTCCACAGTCGTCACTTCCGCGTTCGTCACTTCCACATTCGTCACTTCCACGTTTGTCTACATGCTACGTCATCCGCTGGACGCCACTCTCTCGTGAACGAGCGCACGACCGTTAGCGGAAGCTGGAGATTAAGGTTTATAAAGTACACAAACGCATCGCGTCGCTTCAGAAGGCCTTTATTAAGTCGTCTTATGAACACGGTTCACAGAAGTCATCAGCTCCTGTGATTCGCTCTGAATGTAATATAATAGATGAAGTGTGTTGTACAGCTCTTTTAACATGATGTGTGTCGCAGCCCACATGTTATCATTACATAAGATCTGCGCTCTGTGTGTGTGTGGGCCGCTTCACATAAGAGTGTTGTGTAGATGTGTGGGAGCTTCAGTGTGTGTTTGTAGAGGACTGGAGTGTATTAAAAGCACTATGAACTGTCTCTCTCTCTCTGGTTCTGTCTGTGTTTCTGGCTCCTGCTGTTCTGCCAGCTGCTCCTCCTCTTGAGTGTGTGTGTTATTTAACATGTTTGTGAGCAGCTTGTTGGACTCATCTCTCATCTCTCATGAGATCTGTTCATTTTGATAAGATGAATCATTCACACCGCTGCTAAAGAGAGAGAGAGAGAGACAGGCGGAGTAAAAGCCATGTTAATAATTGATGTGATCTCAGCAGATGCTCAACACACTGAACTGATGTGACGATGAACTTCAGTAGCTGTTCGTTCAGGTCATGAATCACAATCAGCAGTGATCGTGTATTTGAAGCTGTAAGTAGGGCTGGATTATGACCACAGTGAGTGAGTGAGATAATAATCACACCTCTCATTCCGGACGATTCATTGTAGTGAATCACTTCAAACGAACAGTTCAAAATGATTCATTTGAATCATCGCTCAACAGTGAACCCATTACGTCCTGTGCAGCATTTTATCTTTTTACAATGAACATTTATTCAACATGAAATCAGTATTGACTAATCATGTGCGTACTAACAGTATTGATTTGTTAGTGACAAATCATGCCATTCATGCTATTCGTGTTCAATATGTTCAGTTCAGGTAGATCAGCTGATCATATTGTATGGACAGTTAAAATGATTCATTTGAATCATCACTCAACAGCGAACCCTGTATGTTTTTGCAATGAATGTTTAGTCAAAATGAATCAATACTGAGTTTTAACACATGTTCCTGGTCTTATTGTGAGTGATTCGCCAGTGGTGTTATTCACGCTGAATACTGCCGTTTAATGTGTTCAGTTCAGTTAGATAAGTTGATTCTAGTTGTATTAGTCTCACACACACACACCCATAGAATGTCTCTGACTCAAGATTCATTATAGGCAATCATTTTGTATGAACCATTAAAATGATTCATTTGAATCATTGCTCAACTATGAACCCAGTGTAACGCCAGTATGATCAAGATGAGTCAAAATGTGCTTTGATTCAGTCATAAAAACGTATATGTTCAAGTTAGAACTTGAATAATAAGTTAATTAAATGAGCTGATAATTATATGTGAAACAAAGATTCTGCCACTTTAAATAACTAGCTAAATTTTCTTAGTAGTTTGTAATGTAGCTAGTAAACTACTTTTCCAGAGACGTACTATCGTTTGACAGACGCCGGTTTCTCGTCACTGAGCTTGTAATTGAACAAGGAGCTTAAGCATGAGCGTCGGGTTATTAGTCACTTGATAATGGCTGTAAACGAGAGTTTAACAAGGCTGACCCTGAACCGACTGTGAGTGCTGGTTGGTTGAGGATCGTCAGGTTCTTCTCGGAGGATCATGTCGAGTGTGTGTATGAATATGGATGAGCTCTTTGATGTGAAGCTAGTATTTAAAGCTCTGACCTCGTTTCCCATCAAAGACCTTCTGAGAGAATCCAACACACACCGCATCAATATTTCATCACACAGCGAACCGGCCACAAACACAGGGAATGTGTGTGTAAACAGGAAGATGGAGCGACTGGCACGCGCACAAATGTTTCCGTTATGATGAGCGTGACGAATCGTCTTTTGTGTGTCGAACAGTGTCGCCTTTGTCTTCACACACACACACACACACTCTCACACACACACACACACACACGCACTCTCACACACACACACACACACACGCACACGCTCACACACACTCACTCACTCACTCACACACACACACTCGCTCGCCCACACACACACACACACGCACTCACACACACACACACACAGACAGTCTTCCTCACGTTCATCTTCCTCTGTCTTCACTATATGTCTGTATTTTTACCTCCATCCATGAGAAAGAAAAATCTCAAGTGAAATCTCTTAAATGTCTCAGCTTTTTCTCTTAAAAATTTGAGAAAAAAATCTAATTGAGAATTTTGCTGAAGCATCTTAAAGGGATAGTTGAATGTTTTGATGTGTATCTGCTTACCCCCAGGGCATCCAAGATGGAGATGACTTTGTTTCTTCAGTAGAACACAAACGAAGATTTTTTAACTCAAACCGTTGCAGTCTGTCAGTCATATAATGTCAGTGGATGGGAATCACGGCTTTGAGAGTCAAAAAAACATACACAGACAAAACCAAATTAAACCCTGCGGCTCGTGACGATACATTGATGTGTAAAGACACGAAACGATCAGTCTGTGCAAGAAACTGAACAGTATTTATATAGTTTTTTTCCTCTGATTCACCGCAATGTCTGAACTGTCCTGAGCGTGTCCTCGACAGCCGGCGCGTGACGCATCTTCTTCTTCTTACTTTACGGCGGATCGCAGACTTATAAGTGCATTACCGCCACCTATCTCTCAAATGGACCATTGACACTCCTAACTGAGATTGTAGATAGAGTGTCTTCTGTCTTTAGTTTCTTGCACAGACTGATCGTTTCGTGTCTGTACACATCAATGTATCGTCACGAGCCGCAGGGTTTAATTTGGTTTTGTCTGTGTATGTTTTTTTTACTCTCAAAGCTGTGATTCCCATTCACTTCCATTATAAGACTGACAGACTGCAACGGTTTGACTTAAAAATCTTTGTTCCGATCCGGCCGCTGTGCAAACATCTTAAACGAGATCTCTTTAATGTCTCGATTGTTTCTCCTTGAGATGAAAACGATATTCGTAAAGTCTCTGGCTTCTCATATGTTTCTCCCAAGAATAAGCCCATTTGTTTCAAACATGTCTCCTCTAGAATTTCAGAAGAGATCTCAACTATGTCTCAAACTGTGCTCAGATTTTCTCCCAAAGTCTCAATCAAATTCATTCTCAAACATGATAACTAGTGCCTCATTTAGGCCTGTTTTAGGAGAAACATCTGAGACAAAGTTGATACTTCAATGAAACGTAAATGAGACCTCTGTGAAGCAAGATTTGAAAGAACAACAAGAGCAATAAAATGTGTTTGTGTATTTAAACTAGACTGCTAAATTGTTTGTCTGTTCGTCATGTGAGTGCTGTTAGATCTCGCCACGCTCCAGCCACTGTGCTAAAATCTCAAACGAGATCTCTTTAATGTCTCGATTGTTTCTCCAGGAGATGAAATCGCTATTCATAGTCTCATATGTTTCTCCTGAGAAAAAGAGCCCATTAATCTCACACGTGTCTCCTCGAGAGTTTCGGAAGAGATCGCAACTATGTCTCAAACTGTGCTCAGATTTGCTCAAGATCCCAAAGTCTCAATCAAAAGTCTGAGATCTCAAACATTTCTCACGAAATGATCTCTATACTCTTACTGGATGATGACCAGGGATTCAGCTGGGCATGCTTTAGGAGAAACAGCTGAGACAATGAAATGTAAAATCTCAACTTTGTCTCAAACTGTGCTCAGATTTGCTCAAGATCCTAAAGTCTTGATCAAACGTCAGAGATCTCAAACACTTCACACTGGATGATGACTAGTGCTTCAGTTGGGCCTGTTTTAGGAAGAAATATCTGAGACAAAGTTGATACTTCAGTGAAACGTAACTGAGACCTCTATGAAGTGAGCTGTGAAAACGCAACATTTGAGCAATAAAATGTATCTCTGTGTTCAAACTGAACTGATGAACTCTGTCTGTCCGGCAGGTGAGCGATGCGAGATCTCGTCGCGCTCGAGCCGCTGTGCCGAGGGCGTGTGTAAGAACGGCGGGACGTGTCTCAATCTGCTGGTGGGTGGCTTCAGGTGCGAGTGTCCTCCCGGAGGCTTCGAGAAGCCCTTCTGCCACATGAGCTCCAGGAACTTCCCTCGGCAGACCTTCATCACCTTCAAGGGTCTCCGGCAGCGCTTCCACTTCACGCTCTCGCTGTCGTGAGTATTTGTCACCGAGATGAAGCCGTCAGCCGTGTTTGTTCATTAGTCAGCGAGTCAATAACGCTTAATGAAGCTCCTTCTTCTGGATGTTTGCTCAGTGTCTCGGGAGCTTTTATCCGCTCGTCTCAGAGCATTATATAACATTATTCAGCGCTATTTGTCGCAAATATTTTTATACCAAAACGTCAGTGTGGTCGTGTTGATCTGTCCGTCTCGAATGGGAAAACAGATGCTCTGTCTGGATGCTCGGCTTTGCTCTTTTCTTTCTCTCTTTCTCTCAAGCTTGTTTGCTGATGAATGCTCTGTCAGTAATCTGTTCAGCGTGTGTATAGACTGTGTGTTTTGCTCGGAGACGTTCAGGACTGATGAGGGCTTTTTTGCGCGGGTTGCTCGGCACTGATTCTTGTGTTTCGAGGGATGTTTTCCGAAGGTTTAAAGGGTCATATTGTGAGTTTTGAAAACTCTCTTGAAACATTATCACGTAATCGTTCACATTTACACCGAGCAGGAAGTAGGACAACAGGAGAACTAAGAAACTGAGTCGAAATATGATTTACATGTAGACGTCTTAAAGGCGCAGTGGCAAAAACAGTTTTTGTTTTATTGTACGGATCAGAAAGAGGGTGTAAAGTGATCATGAGAGACTTGATTATGGCCGTTTTTGTTGCTTGAAACCTCCAGGAACGTGATGAGAGGAGCTCAGGGAAGATATGAAATGTATGAAACGACCCCATTAACTGTGCCGGAGATAAAGGAGGATGTTGGGGTGATGCTGAAGGAGAAATGAAGGGTGTGTGTGTCTCTGGAGATGTGATTATTCTCCTCAGTAACCAGGTCAACAGCGCTAAACCCCACGGCAAAACCACAGGAACAGCCACGAATACACCAGCACATAGCACACACATTTTAAGATTTAAGTGAGTTTGGTGTCATTTTTATATGCATTATTGCATTATTTAAAAAAATACTGACTCATTAATAATAATAATTATAAATATATATTTTTTTATTAATGGTACTAATTGAAGTAGCAGAAATAAAACAATTTAATTTAATAAACAATCCACAAAACATTAATAAGCATTAAAACAAATTGTTTGATTTTGCTCTTGCTACATTTACGTTGCATTGGTTTATCAGATGCTTTCATCCAGATGGGGAACGGAGTTTCTCCTCCTCTGTGTTTTCAGGTTTTATGTTCGTCTGCAGTGTAATAATAACAGTGTGGAGTTTTATTTTCCTGCCGTTTGTGAGCGTTTGTTTGATTGGGTCTGTTTGGGCTGTCGTGTTCCCTCCTGCTGCTGCTCGCTGACCTACTTTAACTTTATAAATGTGAGACGGATACCTGTGAAGATCTGCTGCAGTCGCCGCGCATCACTATAGCAGAGAGTCACTGTTTGTTAGTGCTGTTGAGCTCAATCACTAGTGCCAGAAGAGCACTGTGTGTGTGTGTGTGTGTTTAATCTACTGATGTTACTCCAGCAGAAACACTGAGTTTAATCCACAAAGACATGTTTGGACTGCTAATGTGAATGATGGACTTAGATGTAACACACACACGCGCGCGCGCACACACTCCCACACACACACACACACACAGGTTTGTTTTTATGGTTTATGGGGACTCTCCATAGGCGTAATGGTTTTTATACTGTACAGACCGTATATTCTATTGCCCTACACCAACCCTACCCCTAAACCTACCCCTCACAGGAGACTTTGTGGATTTTTAGATTTTCCAAAAAACTCATTCTGAATTATTTATAAGCCTTTTGAATTACGGGGACACTGAAAATCCTCATAAAGCACCTTCTCGTTGTAATACCTGTCATACCCATGTTATTATACAAATCTGTGTCCTCATAAACCACATAGACATGCACACAGATACACACACACACACTCACACTCACTCACTCACACACACACACACACACACACACACACACACAGAGATACACACACACTCTCACTCACTCACACACTCACTCACTCACACACACACACACACAGATACACACTCACACTCACACTCACACTCACTCACACACACACACACACAGATACACACTCACACTCACACTCACACTCACTCACACACACACACACACAGATACACACTCACACTCACACTCACACTCACTCACACACACATCATTATAAGTGTCTCCTGCTGTTCCTGGTCTGGTAATTCTCTGTAAATCTGGTTTTTCTCCTGCAGGTTTGCGACTCGAGAGCCTGACGGTCTGCTGCTGTATAACGGACGCTTCAACCAGAAACACGACTTCATCTCTCTGGAGATCGTTAATGAACAGATCCAGCTCACATTCTCCGCAGGTAACCGCCAGAACCACACAGTCGTGTGTGAACCTGCAGCAAAAGCTCGATGTGAATTATCAGCTGATTCACTCGTCACAATGCTAAAATAACAAACATGACACCCAGATGTCACATGACCCAGAAGCTTGTATCTTATTGGTCGTCAGTTTTAATGTGCATCAGTTGTTGAATGTGTGTGTATAATTCACCGTCGTGAACTTTTGAGCTGCAGGAGAGACGCAGACGACGGTGTCGCCCTTCATCGCGGGCGGAGTGAGTGACGGGCGCTGGCACACGGCACACGTGCACTACTACAACAAGGTGAGTCATGTGACCACAGGATGTGACCTCACTGCCGCACAGGAAGTGTCTTTCAAAGTCTTAAACGAAGTGTCTTTCATGGGTCTAATGTCTGATGAGAAGGGTTGCATGAGTGAAATGTAGGACAGATTTATGTGTGTGTGAGTGAGTGTGTGTGTGTGTGTGTCTGTGTGTGTGTGTGTGAGTGTGTCTGTGTGCGTGAGTGAGTGTGTGTGTCTGTGTGTGTGTGTGTGAGTGTGTCTGTGTGCGTGAGTGAGTGAGTGTGTCTGTGTGAGTGTGTCTGTGTGCGTGAGTGAGTGTGTCTGTGTGCGTGAGTGAGTGAGTGTGTGTGTGTGTGTGAGTGTGTCTGTGTGCGTGAGTGAGTGTGTGTGCGTGTGTGCGTGCGTGTGTGTTTGCTTGTCTGCGTGAGTGTGTGTGTGTGTGTGTGTGTGAGAGTGAGTGAATGTGAGTGTGTGTGTGTGTGTGTGTGCGCGTGTGGTTTACCTTATTACTTTATGACCAGTAAGAATTTGTGACTCTCAGGCCCCGCCCCTGTGCTGCTCTGATTGGCTCGTTCAAACTCACAGCTTTGAGCTCCCACATGTGTGACCTGCAGCAGCCGGGTCAGCCTGAGAGGGGTCGTGACCTCTGTGTGATGAGATCATTCATTAAGCCAGGCTCATTGTGTCTGTTGGTGTTCGTTCGAGTGGAATCAGATGAACAGACAGAAATACACCACAGATAAAGATGAAGCTCCTCACACATCTGTCTGTCTTTACATTGATATTTTTTTATAAATATTAATTATTTTAATATATACTTTATAATTAATCTTTTATAAAATATTTAATAGAATTATACATGTGATTTTTTTACTTTATACAAATATTATAATATAATAATATAATATAAACTACTCTCTCTCTCTCTCTCTCTCTCTCTCTCTCTCTGTGTGTCTCTCTCTCTCTCTCTCTCTCTCTCTCTGCCTCTCCCTCTCTCTCTCCCTCTCTCCCTCCTCCCCTCTCTCTC
>JADLZM010021489.1:168613-190388 GCA_018148995.1 Sinocyclocheilus maitianheensis | reverse complement strand
ATCATTTAAAAACTGCATTTTGTATTTACTTGCATTATCTCTGTGTAATATTAAAATTTGTTTGATGATCTGAATCTTTTAAGTGTGACAAATATGCAAAAAATTGAAAAAAAACAGGAAGGGGGCAAAAACCTTTTCACAGCACTGTATCTAATTTTGTAAATATAGCTGTTATGTTATAGTTCACATTTTGTTATATGTCCAGCTTTATATATAGAGCTGAGATAATATAGTAACATTTTGCTATATATCCAATTATACTATATATCCAATTTGATAAATAAAGCTGTGATGTTATAGTTCACTTTTTTTATATTTAGTTGTGCGATAATATATTTACATTCTGTGATGAAAAAATGTCAAGTGTCCATGAATCAGATATTGTTCATGTACGACAGATGCATGTTTTTCTTGCAGATGCTGAAGAGTGACGATGGAGTGAAGAGGCGAAGAACAATCGTCCTGTTTCTGTCCCTCCGTTTGATTTTTAATCTGATTCTCCGTGCCAAACGCTGACGAGAATTGGTCGTTTTTTACATTTTTGTTTACATACTTGAAGCAAAGCACTTTTTTATTTCTTTCGTCCTCTTGCCGCATCGAAACCAACACGGACATTTAGTAAATGAGTGAAAATATCAGGGAATTTCCTCCGTGAAGCTGAGCTGCTGCTGTACGAGCGCTAAATGAAGGAACGGATCACTGGATGAACGTGAGAAGAACCGACTCCTGATTCAAGCCTTTGACTCGTGTTCAGCATGCCTTCTCCACCAGCAGGGCCTTTATTTCAGACCGCTGGAGGAGAGCAACACTTTTGATACTAGCTTTTTGTACATTTTGGGACATTTTTATACGAACTTTTAAAAAGACTGACATTTAAAACCTTTTGAAAGAAACCCGTTGTATTTTATAGATTAGCAATGATGTAAATGTGAATTTAAACCTGTGTTGTACAGCTCTCTTACACGTCACGCAAACAACACGCTAACCCATCCGAGCGTTTCATCTGAACGATTTATTTACGCAAACGTCACTGCCACCGTTGAGTTTTATCGTACAATGTGCTGCTTCAGTCTTCTGAGACTCTCCAGACGGGTCATTTTTGGACTTTTGATGATAAATCATGCTGTACAGTTTTATACACATACGGTTCTTCGCTCTGTGCTTTATGGAAACATGTTTAAAATTGCAACTTTTTATCCCACAGTTCAGACTTTATTTCCCCTCAGAGTTGCGAGATATAAACATGCATTTAAAATTCCGAGATGTCAACTTGAAACTTTGAGATTTGTGATTTACAGTTAAACATTTTTTATTTAATGTCGGAAACAAAAAAACATGATTGCAAAATATGAACTCTGAATATGAATGAAAATTGTGAGATGTAAACTCAGAATTCAGAGGAAAAAAGGTGAAGATTGTGAGAAAAAAAAACAGTTATATTTGATATTTTTATACTGTTGCGGAAACAAAAACAAAACACTGAATTGCAAGAAACTATTCAGAGGAAAACAATTGCAATTATTAGTTTATAACTCGAAAATATAAAAATATTGCTAAATATAAACTTAAAGTCTGAATTATGAGATAAAAAGTTTCAATTACATTTTTTATTTTTATTCCATGTTGGAAACAAAAAATATTTGTGAGATGTAAACTTAAGTTTAAATTGTGAGAGCATATAACGCAATTTTGTTGGAAAAAGTCAGAGTTGCGTGATATAAACTCGCAGATGTGAGATGTAAAAAATATTGAACTGTAAGATTAAAAAGTTGGAGTTACTTTAAAAAAAAAAAAAGTATACCGTTGCAGATACAAAAAAACAACAACAAACAAACAAAAAACGACTTTGAAAAATGACTTTCTTCTTTCAGACGAATCCAGTCGGAGTTATATTAAAAATAGTCTTTGATCTTTCAAGCTGTTTAATGGCACTCAGCGGATGTTGCATGCATCAGTCCAAAAGAAGTGAAATAAGAAGCGCCCATCCATAAAAAAGTGTCTCATACGTCATGCTCCCGGAGCTGCTTCTGTGTACAACAGTGAGCGCAAGCTACATTAAAGTGATTATTAGATTTTGAATATTCGCTACCGGAGGCCTTTGTTCACCCCCCGGAGCCGTGAGAGACACTTATTATTAATGATGGGCGCTTTTTATTTCACTTCTTTTGGACTGATGCATGCAACACCCGCTGAGTGCCATTAAACAGCTTGAAAGATCAAAGACTATTTTTAATATAACTCCGACTGGATTCATCTGAAAGCAGAAAGTCATATACACCTAGGCTGCCTCGAGGGTGAGTAATTTATGGGTTGATTTTCATTTTTGGGTGAACTAACCCTTTAAAAACTTGCAATTGTGAAACATAAACTCGAGATATAAAAGTCTGAATTGTGAGACATAAGCTCACGAGTGGAAGGAAAACAGTCTGAATTGTGAGATGAGAAAGTTGCAATTAAATTTTTTTTTTTCAGTGGCGGAAACTAAAAAGAATTGTGAGATGTAAATTCAGAAGTCTAAGAAAAAAAAGTCAGTTACGTTTCTCTGTTTCCTCGCTGTATTTCTGTGACTGGAGCCGCTTTGTAAAACACACTGAGCTGAAGTAAACCTGCTGTTGTTAGTGTGTGACGTCTGGTTGTTTTCTCCTCGAGCGCTGGTGTCTGAGGTGGTGTGCGCTGTGATGAAGTCTGTGTTTCCTCCGGTCGCTCATGGTGTCTCTGAGCGTCTGCGGTGGGAGCGTGATGTGGACCCAGGTTACGTCTGTAAGCTGAGCACCAGACCGTACTACAGACGCCCTCAACACACAACATCCAAAAAAACTATCGTCTTAGATTCTTCCTGAGTCTCAGACACGGCCTACAAGTTTTTTTCCAACAAAAAAAACCTTTCAACTTTTCATGTTTATCTCAACAAAAAAGTTTTAAAAAAATTCTCTCATCAAAAAACTCTTTCTCTCATTTCTAATTGTTTTCTCTTATCAAAGAGAGAACTGTTCATGTTTCACAACTTTTATCTCATAAAACTTTTTTCTCTCTTCAAAAACATTTAACTGTTTTATTTCTTAAACTTTTCATTAAAAAATTATCTTATCAAAAAAAAACTGCATTTATCTTTTTAAACATCTCATAAATATTTTTTTCTCATCAAAAAACAATTTTTTCTCTTCAAAAACTTTTCATTTTTATCTTCTCTTAAACTTCTAAAAAAAATTATTTCATCAAAAAACTTCATTTTTTTCTCTCTTTAAAATCTTTAAATTTTTTAATACTTATACTTCATAATTTTTCCTCTCATTAAAAAACTTAATTTATCTCTATTTAATTAAAAAACTTTTTTTCTCTTTAAAATACTTAAAAAAAAAAAAAAAGACAAATAAAATATCATTAAAAAAACGGTCTTATTCTCATATTTTTATCTCATAAAAACATTTTTTTCCTCTTCAAAAACTTTTCTTTTTTTATTTCATAAAAGTTTTTTGATGAGCAAAAAAAATTTCACATTTTTTTTATTTCTCAAACTTCTCTCATCTTTTTATCTTGAAGAAAATTTCATTAAAAAAATTTACATTTTTAGGAAAAAATATTTTCCTTATCAAATTTTTGATTCCATAAACTCATAAAAAAATCTCTAATCAAAAATCAGTTTTTCTTTCTTTAAAAATCTTTTACATTTTTCACTTAAACATTTTTCTTCTCACCAAAAAGCTTTTGTCTTTCTTCAAAAGTTGTTGATTTTTTTCATCAAGGGCAACACAAGACAAATGCTGGCTATCTATTATCATACAGTACCAGCGCTGGCCACCAGGTGTCGCTATAGCATTTATCCCTCAATAACACATGTACATGAAGGTTTTGCACATTGTAATCAAGACAAAATCAGATTACACAATTAATATAGCATTCCTTGTCATATGTAACAACTGGAGTTATATCAACATTTTGGAATAGAGTTAGAATCAAAAACAATTGATTGATCTTTTTTTGATAAAAAAAAAAGTTTTTTTGATAAGGAGAAAGTTTTCATTTTTTGATGACAAAAGCTTTTTGAAGAGAGAAAAAAAATGTGATGATAAATGAAAGAAAAAGTTTTTTGATCTGCGTGTTTCTGCTCTTCATCGTTAGCTGTATTGTGTGTTTGACCGATGATCTGAGCGTTCGTGTGTTTGTACGTTACATTTCTCCACGTCCTGCAGAATCCACAGCGTCTCCTCCTCCATACCTTCAGATCTTCATCACGAGGCGAGTCTTCTTCTGTCCTGATCTGAGTGTGAACATGCGCTCGTTTAAAGATGCAGTAAGCAATTTCTGAGAAATGCTGTTGACACGCCCCTACCCAAAAGAATCACCCCCCTATCTTAATAGCTCCGCCCCCAAACTTACATTCTATTCAACACAGGCACCTCCCCCATCACTACTGGACACGCCCCTTACTGGTGATTGGCTACAAGTGTGTTTTGGTGCTCGGTCCGATCCACTTTCAACAGCGTTTCGCTGAAGTCGCCATTCACCTGAAAATATCACGCCTGATGAAAACAAGGAGCGCATTCATTATTAGTTTAGAAACTGATTCTAACCCTTGCGAAAATTAACCATGGTTTTTCTACACGAACCATAGAATATCAAAATCAACTGCGGGCGGAAGATCCTTCTCCTATTTAGCGCCCAAACTCTGGAATAACCTCCCTAACATTGTTCGGGAGGCAGACACACGCTGTCAGTTTAAATCTAGATTAAAGACCCATCTCTTTAACCTGGCATACACCTAACACACTAACACATTTCTAATATTCAAATCCGTTAAAGGATTGTTAGGCTGCATTAATTAGGACAACCGGAACCGGGAACACTTCCCATAACACCCGATGTACTTGCTACATCACTAGAAGAATGGCATCTACACTAATATTAGTCTGTTTCTCTCTTATTCCGAGGTCACCGTAGCCACCAGAGCCAGTCTGTATCCAGATCAGATGGTCACTGCAGTCACCCGGATCCAGTACATATTCAGACCAGATGGTGGATCAGCACCTAGAGAGGACCTCTACAGCCCTGCAAGACAGCGGAGACCAGGACAACTAGATGAGCCCCAGATACAGATCCCCTGTAAAGACCTTGTCTCAGACGACCACCGGGCCAAGACCACAGGAACCAGATGAGTCCTCTGCACAATCTGACTTTGCTGCAGCCTGGGATTTTTCTCCATTTCTCTCAGCGATGGAGTTTTGGTTCCTCTGGCTTGTTTAGTTGGGGACACTTGACTGATTGCACAGACACTATTGACGAGAGCTGAACTGGATGAATCACTGAATCATCAATCAACTGACTTTAGCTGAAAAATGACTCCGTTATTGTCTTCTTACATTATTGACCAACTATTGTTCTGTTTAACTCTGTAAAGCTGCTTTGACACAACCAGTATTGTATAAAGCGCTATACAAATAAAGGTGACTTTAACCATGCTATTTGTAATAAAACTAGTTATAGAAATGGTAATCAATAAGCCAAAAAAAAAACAAACCTGGCGACTACACACAGTACATTTTCGTAAGGGAAACATTGAAAAACGTGGTTCAGTCGTAGATGATCGTAAGCATGTACATTTATTTGAAAAATACGTTTAGAGTCCAATTAAAGTTATTTTAATGTTTAAAAATGAAGATACTGAATTGCTGCATTTTAGTGCCATGTAAAAAAATCATTTCAGATTAACGTTACCAGAATAAAGTCGTAGCATTGTGAGATGGAAGTCATATGTTGAGAATAACGTCAAAATATTAACAAAGTTGAATACTTTAATCTCACCTACAGTTAGTTTAGAATACGGCTGAGATTTACCTCGACAACCCACCGAGCAGAAAGATTCATGTCGACTTTTAGGTTTCACTTGAAGAGCCAATAAAGAGATCTGAAATATGAAACTCGATTATTGTTTTGTTTGCTAATGCAGATGCTAAACTTCGAGTCTGATCACGATATTGATCTCAATATTTGTAACGTTACTCTTATCGTTATCATTGACTTGTATATTAAATTAAATCAGACACCCCCGTCCAAAAAAACAAATATAATTCCACCAACGGATCACATTTAATAGAATTTAATAATAATCGATGAGCAGAGTAAATCAGTGCAGTGAATTGGTCCAAATTATTTTATTAAAAAATGTAATCTCAGGATAATGTAAACCAGTTTAAACACCATCTAAAAATCAGCGGTTCATCTGTAGCACAAACTCGACTACATGTAAAACTCTGTTCTGGAGGATCCGTGACGAGCAGCGCTGAATATGACACGCGTGATCAGGTTTGTTCAGAGGCAGACGAGCAACATTCGTCCATTTTATACACACAAACGAGAACTGCTTTCCTTTAGCGTCTCAGAGGAGCATGCAGGGAAACGAGTGTCAGTTCGAGTCCTCCAGGTTGCCGCTCTTTTGGTCAGAATTGTCGCACAGGCGGTCCATGATGCTTTGCAGGCTGGGCTGGACGATGCCCATCAGGGGTCTCTGGGAAGGGTCTCTGTTCCAGCAGGCCTCCATCAGCTGCCAGCACTCCTCGTCAAACGTTTGCAAACGCTCCGGCCGCGAGCCTGAAAGCAGCAAACGCACACGGAGTTTACCCAGAGTTCACAGCGCGGCGTCGACGCGATCCGCCGACTGGCGTTCGTTACCTTTCTTGACGTTGGTCCACAGCTGGTCTTTACTGGAGCATTTCTCAAAGGCTTCTGGGAGTTTGACGGAGCCGGAGCAGAGATACCAGAAGAGGATCCCAAACGCGTACACGTCGACGGAGTTATCGTACTTTCCTGCGCGAAAAAACCCAAGCACACGTACAATCAGAAACTGTAAGGTTTTTCTAAATAAATAAAAAAATCTTTAAAAAAGTTCATATGCTGTCAATCATTTTCATGGACCAATATAAAAAAACTACCATGATAATGACTTTTTTTTAATCATTTTAAATTTCAAAAATTATCACTTTATTGTCTAATATTAAAAATCGCATACTATTTTGTTACCGTTAAATTGATACTTTAAAAATCATTTTATCATCTGATATTGAAATTGCATAGTATTTTGGCTAATTAAATTACCATAATATTAAAATTATTTAAAAATGAATAATTTTTATGACCTGATGTTAAAATCGCACACTGTTGCCATTCTAAAAACTAAAATCAATAAAGCATTAAATGCTAAAGAGCTAATTTAAGCATCACAACATTATAGCGAACAGTATGGATAATCATTTTGAGATCTGCTGAAGACTGTTAGATTAAAAAATTTAAGTGAGTGTTAGATGACAGAAAGGTAATCTAAACACATAAAACAGAAGAAATGAGCATGAAATATTATTTCTATGATTATTATTATTTGCTATTTTAATTGTTTTTATTTAATGAAAATGCTAATAGTTTGGCCAGTGTAAGGAATGGCGCAGAAAGCGACCGGTTAGTGACCTGTGAAGAGTTCTGGTGCCATGTGGATGGGCGTCCCCACGATACTGCCGGACATCATGGCCTCGGGTTTACAGAAGCCCAGGTCAGTGATCTTCGCCCGGTTCTGTTTGTCCAGCTACACAGAAGAACACAAACCCACATTATAGTGCGTGATGAAGGGATATGAAGTGTTATGAAGCGCTATGAAGCATTATGAAGGGCTATAAAGCATTATGAAGCATTACAAAGTGCTATGAAGTGTTATGAAGGGCTATAAATCATTATGAAGCGCTATGAAGGGTTATGAAGGGCTATAAAGGATTATGAAGCACTATGAAGCGTTATGAAGAGCTATAAAGCATTATGAACCTTTACAAAGTGCTATGATGTGTTATGAGGAGCTATAAAGCATTATGAAGCACTATGGAGGGTTATGAAGGGCTATAAAGCATTATGAAGCATTACAAAGTGCTATGAAGTGTTATGAAGGGCTATAAATCATTATGAAGCGCTATAAAGGGTTATGAAGGGCTATAAAGCATTCTGAAGCGCTATGAAGCATTATGAAGGACTATAAAGCACTATGAAGCATTATGAAGAGCTATAAAGCATTATGAAGCTTTACAAAGTGCTATGATGCGTTATGAGGAGCTATAAAGCATTATGAAACACTGAAGGGCTATAAAGTGTTATGAAGCCTTATGAAGGGCTATGAAGAGCTATAAAGGGCTGTGAAGCTATTTGAAGGGCTATGAAGCGCTATGACGCATCATGAAGTGTTATGATACATTATGAACCAATATGATGCGTTATGAAGCACTATGTTGTGTTATGATGCGTTATGAAGCACTATGATGTGTTATGATGCGTTATGAAGCACTATGCTGCGTTATGAAGCACTATGATGCGTTATGTAGTGTTATGATGTGCTCTTGATGCGTTATGAAGCACTATGATGCGTTACGTAGTGTTATGATGTGCTCTCGTCACAGAGAATCAGATGGTGGACGCAGTTCCTCACCAGAACGTTCTTCAGCTTGATGTCACGATGCAGCAGACCCTGACTGTGCAGGAACCGAATCCCCTCCACCACGTCCAGAGCGATCTGAAGACGCTCCTTCAGAGACAGACTGGCCTGAGAGAGACAGACACATCAATCACAACCACAGACAGACAGACAAACGGACAGCCGTTGTTGTGATGGTACCTTCAGTCCTGCATAGAGATCTCTGTGTAATCGCTCCATAATCAGCAAAACCGCGATACTGGAGCCGCCGCTGTACGAGTGGTCGATAACCGACCCGTGGAGATTCACTAAACGTTCGTGTTTAGGCAGAGACCTGATGGACACAGAGAACTTTAATGATTAAACAATAATAAAAACAAATACTACTGCTATTTGTATTGAGTAAAAAAAAGAAAAAGAAGTTCTTATTAATTACTAAAAATACAATTAATAATAATAGAAATAAAAACAGTAAAATTACAATAGCAATTATAATAAAAATTATAAGCACTATCATTATTATTATTTAAATAATTAATGAAACAATACAATAAAAAATACTGAATGAACTATTATTATTTTCTTTCAATAAAAAGTCATGTCATCATTTTTAAACAATAAATGTAATTAGACACACTGCACTGGAGTGGTGTTACCGTGTGTAGTGGAACTCCAGCGCGAGGTCGTTCCAGTGCTTGTCGTCAGGAGGAACGACTGACTTTAGGGCACATGGGTGACGTCCACCCCAGCTATCACACATATACACCACACCGTACTGACCACGGCCCAGCTCACGGCCCATCTTCGGCTTTCCTGAGGGGACACACACACAAACACGGACTCAGACTGACATCACACACACACACACACACACACACACCATGTGATCCGTGTGTGCGTGTCTCACCGTGCAGCAGAATGTCTCGCAGCGATCGGCTCTCCAGTGACAGGCGGGCGAGTCGAGGGGCGTGATCCTTCCTGACCCGCAACCACAGGTCTTCAGTTCGCTCCAGACGCCCCGTGTGACCCTCCTCCAGCTGCACACACACACACACACACACAGACACACACACTCACAGAGACAGAGACACACACACACACACACACACACACACATCAGTACAGGACTTTCATCACGGAAACAACACCAATGACTCTCAATAGAAGAGACAAAACTAATATACTACTGAAAAACATAATAAAAAAAATTCCCAAAAATTACAGTAAAATATTAAAATACTATTTAACATGAACTGAATATTAATCATAATGGCGATATTAAATATATATTATTTATTATAATAAAAAACAAAAAAGCATACATAATTAAATACAGATAAATAATAAAATACCTAATATAATAAATAATAAAATTACACTACGTAGTATGAATTCATGTAATGTAAAATATTATATTTCAAAATATAACATTTCCTAATAACATAACATATATTACATATGAATTTAAAAAATATATATAATAAAATAATGAAATAAGAAAACTGATTTATTATGAATACATGTAATAAAATATAACAAAATAGATGTATAAATTATATAATAAATTCATTAAACATACTGGAGAAATTAAATACAAAAAAATATATACATATACACACACACGCACATATATATATTTGTGTGTCTGTGTGTGTGTATATATATATATATATATATATATATATGTGTGAGTAATAATGGAAATAATGTAATATACAATATATTAATATAAAATGTAAACAATAAAATATATTAAATATTAACATTAAAATATAAAGACGTTACATTTTAAATATTAAAATATTATTATAATTTTAATATTAAAGTAAACTAAAACTTTAATGAACTCTAAACATGAATTAAATAATAAAAACTACAACTAATAAAAATAATAAGTCCTATTTTTATTACAATTAAATCAAATTTTATTTATTCATTACAAAAATGTGAGTGAAAACAGTGGCTTGTGGCCTTCAAGTATTTCAACACCATGAACACTTTCAGAGCTTTAAGTCCTTTGTTTGGATTAAAATAAAGTCAAATAAAGAACAAATCTGACCCTGAACCACATAAATATGAACCTCATACTGGTCAAAAGCTGAATAAATAATCTTTCCATTGATGTATGATTTGTTAGGATATATACAATAATTGAAAATCTGGAATCTGAGGGTGCAAAAAAATCTAAATATTGAGAAAATCATCTTTAAAGTTGTTCAAATGAAGTTCTTAGCAATGCATATTACTAATCAAACATTAAGTTTTGATATATTTACGGTAGGACATTTACAAAATATCTTCATGGAACATGATCTTTACTTAATATCCTAATGATTTTTGGCATAAAAGAGAAATGTATAATTGTGACCCATACAATGTATTGTTGGCTATTGCTACAAATATCGCCCAGCGACTTAACACTGCTTTTGTGCTGCAGTGTCACATGTGACGAAGAAAGAACTCCAGGAGAGTGAAGCGAGCACTAAAGCGGTGAGAGTGTGAAGGCACTGACCTGTCGGAGCGAGGCGGCGAAGGCCTCGTGGGAGCTGTTGAGTCGGGTCCTGAACTGAGAGCAGATGCTCTTGGCCAGTTTGGCGGCGCTCAGGCTCTCGATGGCGTCCTGCGCGACCTTGCGCTTCCACTCGGCCGAGACGGACGGAGGATTGACCCACGTGATGCGGTGGATGATCTGAGGAGAGACGAGCGTCAGCCGCCGCAGCTGACACGCCAGCGCAGGGCATTCTGGGTAACCTACCTGCTTGATCTGCTCCCAGAAGAGCCTGGTGACGGAGGAGCCCGAGTGGAAGGTCACCTCCACGTGATACGCTGCGTTCAGGATCTGAGCACACAGCAGAGATTGACCACAGCACTGAGAACCAACACGCCAGCGTCTGAGCCTGGCAGTGTTAAACAGTGCTGCATTCGACATATAATTATATATCATTACAAAATTACAAATAATGAAATATTTACAAAATATGACAATTAAATATTACTGTATCCTACTATACTACTACTACTATATTCAAATTAATTCAACTTACTGTATATTACTACATATATATAATTCAAAAATTATACAAAAACTTTAATAACTGTATACTACTTAACATACTGTATATTATATGTATATATATGAAATTAATTAATATACCATGTTAATGAATATAAATGTTCACTGTATATTACTTAGATACTACATATAGAAAATTATTTTAATTGAATATTACCAAATATTATTTTTATCTTTAATTACTGTATATTACTTCATATACTGTAGATACGGTGTATTACTGTATTTTGCTTAAATATTATGTTATATATAATTATAAAATTAAAATTAATTTAATATTACATATTGGCAAAATTGCAACAATTAAATATTAGCTATTAAACATGCTGTATATTTCTTATATGCTTGATATTATAAATTGTACAATTATAAAATTAAAATTAATGAACTATGAAATATTAACAAAATATGAAAATTAAATATTAAACACTCTACTTAAACATGATAGTTAATTATAACATTAAAATTAATGAAAAAATAAATATTAACATAAAAAATGACAATTAATATTGCTGTATATTACATAACATACTGTATATTACGTATATATATATTTTTTGAAAAGCAATTCAATCAAAATTAAGTGTGTGTGTGTGTGTGTGTGTAAGTGTGTGTGTGTGTGTGTATGAGTGTGTGTGTGTATGAGTGTGTGTGAGTGCTTTAGTGTGTGTGAGTGTGTGTGTGTGTGAGTGTGTATGAGTGTGTGTGTGTTGCACCTGTTTGAGGTGGTTGGAGGTGACGTTGCTGGAGGACTCGGCTGTGTTCTTCTCTAGACTGCCCAGGCATCTCTCCAGTGTCCCCACGAAGCTCTCTCTCAGGTAGTCCACTGAGCTGGTCAGTTTATTAGCCACAGCCTGATTGAGTCGCACCACGATCAGGTCCTGGATCTGACTGATGCACATCTTAATGTCCTTCGAGCTCACCGGCTCACCGTTAGACGACATGATGATGTCTGAACACACACACACACACACACACACACACACAGATGTCAGCTACACATACAAACACTGACCGCTCTATAGTAACAGGACAGGCTAGTGCTGCTCGTTAACACTAATGAATTCCCTCTGACACACAATAATAGAGCAACTGTCAGTGGACTTCCCCTCACACACACACACACACACGCTAGTAAAGGGGAAGTTAACATGCTGTAAGCTGCTCTTTGTGTCTGTCTCTTTAAATGCAAATGAGCTCCTGCCACTATGGTTACTATGGCAACAACAAACAAACAATGAACTCTTATTTTGCCCATTAAAGCATGAACTAACAATGTAAACAAACACTTGCATGAAATCTACATGACTTCTGTGCTAAGTGAAAAATAATTAAACATAAAAACAGACCCTAAATCATTAACATAGTAGCAATCATTTAAGACTTTTTGTAATGGAAAAAAATTAAAAACAGTAAAACTAACAAAAAACTAAAGCTAAATTAGCAATGAAATGAAACTATTAAAAGCAGAATGAAAAAAATAGAAATAAAAGCTAAAATGACGGAAAATGTAATTTTGTTTTTCTAATGAAAAAACTCAAACTAAACTAAAAATAACGACGGAATCAAAATAAACTATATTGAAACAATAAAAAGTAAAAAGGTTTCTGCTAATGAAAACGACGACTAAACGCAAACTACACTAAAGTGAAACCGCACACTGGACGTAAATCCAGAGCGTAACCGAATGAACGGCGCGGCGAGGTTGACCTCTGACCTGTGAAGTGCAGGTTGGCGGCGTCCTCCAGCAGCTGCTCCTTCATGCCGCTCAGCGTCTCCACGATCATGTCCTTCATCTCCTCCTGCTTGCGGTTGGCGATGGCCATCAGAGAGCTGAAGAGCTCGCCCTCCTTCTCTCGAGTGTACTCCAGCCGCCGCGGCGTGATCTGAAGATCCCTCTGCATGTCGAACGCCTGCGCGACAAACGCTCGCCAACATTACTCAACATTTCTAGATTGTAGCTTATCAAAAACACATGTTAGTTACTTGCTAATCATGCTAGAAACATGCTAACAACAGGCTAGTCACTTGCTAGTCATGCTAATAACATGCTAGTCACTTGCTAATCATGCTAACAACATGCTATTCACTTGCTAATAATGCCAACAACATGCTAGTCACTTGCTAATCATGCTAACAACATGCTAGTCACTTGCTAATCATGCCAACAACATGCGAATCATGCTAATAAAATGCTATTCATGCTAGAAACATGCTGGTAACTTGCTAATCATGCTAGCAAGATGCTAGTTACTTGCTAATAATGTTAACAACATGCTAGCAACATGTTAGTAACATGCTAATCATGCTAGAAACATGCTAACGACATGCTAGTAACTTGCTAATCATGCTAGCGACATGCTATTAACTTGTTAATCATGCTAGCAAACATTCTAGTAACATGCTAATTATGCTAGAAACAGACTAGTCACTTGATAACCATGCTAACAACATGTGAATCATGCTAGCAACATGCTAGTAACAGGTTAATCATGCGAGTCACTTGCTAATCATGCTAACAACATGCGAATCATGCTAGTAAAATGCTATTCATGCTAGAAACATGCTAGTTACTTGCTAATCATGATAACAAAATGCTAGTAACTTGCTAATCATGCTAGCGACAGGCTATTAACTTGCTAAGCATGTTATCGACATGCTATCAACATGCTAGTAACACGCTAATCATGCTAGAAACAGGCTAGTCACTTGTTAATCATGCTAATGACATGTTAGTCCCTTACTAATCATGCTAACGTCATGTTAGTCACTTGCTAATCATGCAAACAACATGTTAGTAACATGCTAATCATGCCAGCAATATGCTAGTAACAGGCTAATCATGTTAAAAAAATGCTAACAACATGCTAGTCACTTGCTAGTCATGCTAATAACATGCTAGTTACTTTGCTAATCACGCTAACACCGTGCTAGTAACTTGTTAATCATGCTAGCAACATGCTAATCATGCCAGCAATATGCTAGTAACAGGCTAATCATGTTAAAAACATGCTAATCATGATAGAAACATGTTATCAACATCTATCTAATCTACCTACATTTCCAAACTTCAGGCTTTTACAGCTGCTTAACCTAAAGTTTACCTTGACAAACTTTTTTATCTAGTTCATCTTAAAATCAGATGCAGCTCTTGATTTTAATAATGTTTTAGAAAGGACAATGAATATTGAATATACAAATGACTAATGATTTAAACCTTAATTGTTTTTCAAATAAAAAAACTAAAACTTGTCACATGTGTCCCTGCAGCACAGAAGCAGTGTTAAGTCGCTGGGGGATATTTGTAGCAATAGCCAACAATACATTGTATGGGTCACAATTATACATTTCTCTTTTATGCCAAAAAATCATTAGGATATTAAGTAAAGATCATGTTCCATGAAGATATTTAGTAAATGTCCTACCGTAAATATATCAAAACTTAATGTTTGATTAGTAATATGCATTGCTAAGAACTTCATTTGAACAACTTGCTACATGTTATTATATATAAATATATAAAATATCACTTGGTTTGGTGCTCCAGGGTCACAAATGCTGAAATTTTAAATCACTGGTTTTTATTACTTATTTTATCACTAATTTTATCGTCTTTTCTAAAACATTTTTTAAATCAAACGCTGCAACACGATGAAATGTAACCCTTTGTTTCTTCTTATATGTGATATATCCCTGATGTATTTTATGCGAGACACAAAACATTTAGCAAAACGTTTCCAAATCCAGTAGCAACTACATTAGTGCTCAAATGTTTCTGAAAGAAGTCTCTTCTGCTCACCAAGGCTGTGTTTATTTGATCAAAAATACTGTAAAAATTGTGAAATATAATTGTAATGTAAAACAGCTGTTTTCTATGTGAATCTCTGTTAAACTGTAATGTATTTCTGTGATGCGCAGCTGTATTTTCAGCATCATTCCTCCAGTCTTCAGTGTCACATGATCTTCAGAAATCAGTATAATATGCTGATCTGCACATTTCTGATTGTTATCAATGTTGAAAACATAAATATTTAGATGCATTTTATTTCTCAGGATTCACAGCGCTGACGAGAAACAGAAGTCTAGTGTGTGTGAAGCAGGAATGTGTTGTAATGTGCTAGCGCTCTCTGCTGGATGAGTGTAGCAGCGTCACCTGGTTGATGAAGAGGTCGAGGCAGCGGCAGTGGACGGCGTTCAGCAGCGTCGCGGCCTCCACCTGTTGGCTCTGCAGCAGCTGTCGAGTGAAGGGCCCCAGCACACGCTGCAGACGCTCCAGACTCTCTCCCACAATGCTCTGCGTCTGTGCCGGAGCCCCGCAGGCGCAGTTTCCCGCCGCTCCGCCCACGAGCTCCAGAGATAGTAGCTCCCTGTAGAGGGCGCCGGGGGACGGCTCGGGGTCCGAGGGGCCGCTGGGGGCCCGGACGAAGCAGACGGGGAACGGCAGCGTCTCGCGCACCTTCTGCAGGTCGCTCACCTGCTCGGCGCTCAGCGAGTCCTTACTGACGGCGTAGAGGATGATGGGAAGGATGCCGCGCCTGCAGTCCTCCAGAGCCTCCTCCACCGGCTGCACGCCGCGGCACGGGAGCACCATGATCTTCACCTCCTGGACACAACACACGCCATTAGCTCATTACAGTTATGTTACATATCGATGCATGTTTCAAGTAATATAATACATGTATATTAATATATTCAAATGTGTATTCATGCAAATTGTTACACTGCTTTTTGTTTTAATCATACTTTTTTTCTGTCATAATTGAAAGGATATTTTCTTCTTTTGCAAATATTCAGTATTCAAATATTTTAAAAAAAATCAGTGATTAAAAATTTTATTACAATATTATACTAAAATTTACTTAAATATTAATGAATATGAATATATCCTTTCAATTATGACAAAACTAAAATAAATTAAGTTAAACATTGAATTAAAATAATTAAAATGTTATTTCAGGATATGAGATTTTCACATCAAAAACATTTTTCACATTTTTGTTTTGATACGTGTATCAATAAATAGTTAATACAATTTTAATATTTGGTCAATTAAATTTGGTCAACATTTCTGTAAATTAAGACATAATTTGTCAACTAAAATTAGTGTAAAACTGCCTAAAATGAATAAATATGACCTGATATGATGTTTTCACATGTTGGATTTTGTTTTGACACATGGTAAAAATTTAAAAAAATTATATTAACATAAATATAAAAAATATAAAAATATATATTAAAATGTTTAAATGTTTGGTCAATTAAATGGCCAACATGCTCCGCAATTAAAATAATGTATGTTGATGAATGAATGGCATGACAAAATATTTGCAAAAGAACAAAATATCCTTTCAATTATGACAACAAAAAAAAGTATGATTAAAACAAAAAGCAGTGTAAAAATGTGCTTAAATAAATAAAATTGCGTTAAAACGTCAAAAAAGTACTTTATGCGTTTTAGATAATATATTTCCAGACACTTTTGCTTACTGGATAAAGATTTTTAACAAGTCTTTTTGCAGAGATTTATTAAAATGCCATTGCATATTAGAAAGCAATATATTAATTACAGACATTTCTGATTTCTTTTGGCTTAGGCCTGGAAGTCAGACTCGAGCGTGGGAACCCTGAACGCAGTGTGAAATCAGGCTTGTGTCAGTGAGAAGCGTTTCTCCTGATAAAGCAGTGTGTTCCTCTGGGAATCTGCTCAAGAAATATTAGACACGGCGGGTCAAAGTTCGACTGTATGGTTAATCCGCAGCGGGCGCGTCAGAGAGAGAATAAAGAGCGCTAGCACACGAGCACAATAGAGTCAGTCAGCGCCGTCTCTGACACAACAGCCATAGAGCGCTCGAGTCTCTCTGGAACAAAGATGGCCTGCAAACACAGCCGCCGGAGCCCATCAGACCTGAGCCCAACAAAGATCTGATTCAAACACCTCAAACATGCCAGCTGCGCATGTGTGTGTGTGTGCTTTAGCAGGAATTTCACTGCCCACCGTCAGCGTACACTCTGGGACCCGCGCTAATTAACGTCTCTGTGCTAACGTGTGTGCGCGGATCGAAAACAGACGGGGTTCGTTTGAGAGCAGACGTGATTCTAGCAGATGTGTGCGTGACGGCAAACACTTAAACTGCAAGAGAAAATCATGCAGAAATACCTGACTGAGACAAACACACTGTTTGAGTCTGATCCGAGACCTCCATCTGAGTCTGTAACTGGTCCAAAACTGAGTCTGATTTGAGGCTAATCTGATTTAGACTAAAGTGATCTGAGTTTGATTTGAGGCTGATCTGATTTAGTCTAAAGGGATGAGTTTGATTTGAGGCTAATCTGATTTAGTCTAAAGTGATCCGAGTCTGATCTGATTTAGTCTAAAGTGATCCGAGTCTGATTTGAGGCTGATCTGGTTTAGACTAAAGTGATCCGAGTCTGATTTGAGGCTGATCTGGTTTAGACTATAGTGATCCGAGTCTGATTTGAGGCTGATCTGATTTAGTCTAAAGTGATCTGAGTCTGATCTGATTTTGTCTAAAGTGATCCGAGTCTGATTTGAGGCTGATCTGATTTAGTCTAAAGTGATCCGAGTCTGATTTGAGGCTGATCTGATTTAGTCTAAAGTGATCCGAGTCTGATTTGAGGCTGATCTGACTTTGACTAAAGTGATCCGAGTCTGATTTGCAACCAAATCCAGACCTTAATGAGTCTGACGCAAAACTGGTCTGACTCTGATTTAGGGCCCATTTGAGGTTGAGTCTGATTCAAGATAGATCTGAAACTAATCTGAGCAGGATCAGAGTTTAATCTATGATTTGACATTTGACAGTTTGATACCAGACTGATCTGAGTGTTTTTAGACTAACGGGAGTCTTTGATTTGTAACAGATCTAAAACTGTCTGATTTGCAACCTATCTAAGACTTTAATGAGTCTGGCAAGAAACTGATTTGACTCTGATTTGAGTTCCATCCAAGGCCTAGTCTGATTCAAGACAAATTAAAACACAATTTGATCTGAACTCTGATTGGAGTCCCATCTGAGGTTTAGTCTGATTCAAGACAGATCTGAAACTAATCTGAGTCGGAGAGTCTGATCTCACACTGATCTAAGTCTGATTTGACACTAATCTTAGACAAACTGAAGCCTGATTTGCATCTGATCCAAGACCTAATAAGTCTGACGCAAAACTGATTTGACTCCGATTTGATTTTGATAGCAGACTGAGTGCTTTAGGCTGATCAGAATCTGATCCAATCTGATCCACTGCTGAGTCTGATTTGTGACTGATCTGATTCAGATTTGAAACTGATTCAAGAGCTTGGTATGACTTATTTGTAGTCTCATCCAAATTTAAAATAGATCTGATCTGAGTCTGTTATGACACTGAACTAAAACTGACCAGAGTTTGAAAGCGTTTGTTTAGAGTGTGATTAGACTAATCAGAGTCTAATTTGAGTCTGATCTAAGAGATCTGAACCGGTCCAAACACTGAGCCCAATTCAAACTCTTTTCAGTCATGAAAACAAACAAACTAATGAAAGAAAGGAATCCAGCCGTGACTGAATCCAAGTATTTATAGGAGATACAGTTTTCCCGTCGCCATGGAGACGCACACATCATCATAGCAGCAACCAGTGCCCTTTTTTTCACTGGTGGTCATGTGAAGTGCACCAGACCCACAGAGCAGGGTTACATAAACACCAGGAAAGGAGAGAAGAGAAACTGATTGATGTTCCTGCAAAAACAAACTCATCTCACAGAATCAAATCCCATTTGTTTTTGTTTTTGAGAGAAACGATGCGAGCCCCGCCGCCCCTGACCTGCAGCAGCGCGTGATGGAGCGTGATCTCCAGCTCGGCCAATCGCTGCGCGGGATCCTCGCACTCCTGGATCTCCAGATCCTCGCATGGCACCGTGTCCCAGCGTCCGCAGTGAGCCGCCAGCTGATGCACCAGCTCATACTGCCCCGGCAGCGCCAGGCTCAAGCGCGTCTGACGGCCGTGCGTGAAGCACAGCTTCCTCCTCCTGCAGGCCCCGCCCTCCGGCCCACAGGCCCCGCCCACCTCCGAGCCCAGGGGGAGGAGCCTCTCTCCCAGCAGGCAGTTGAGCAGCTGGTATCGGGCCGAACAGTCCTGGCCCAGGACGAGGATGTAGGGGGCGCTACCGACCACATTCTGCAGATAGTCCTCCTCGTGACGCGGGAGCGAGATGCAGCTGAGCTGACCTGAGACGCAGAGAGAAACAAGGACACTGAAGTTTAACATACATCAGTCACCAGTACAAATTTCAGCACTTTTTAGCTCAGACTGGGCTTGAAAACACAACGTAAAATTGCAATATTTTTCAGCCTTTTGAGGATATTTGATATAAATCTGGATAGTTATGTATTTTGAAATGAAAATCTGAAAATCGGCTTAAAAGCGTACATTGTTTACTAAACAGTGATTGTAAACATCATTAAAGGAAGAAGCAAAATACAGTAAAAATTTAGTTTGAAATAATCAAGGCAAGCTTTCACAATGTTTTTCATTAAATGTATGAAAGGAAGAATCACATTTGAACATTTATATTCATATGTACTTATATAGCATGGAACAGCAATATTTACCTCTTTATATTTACATTTATGTATTGTTTTATATTTAATTAGCTTTTTTTATTTTCATATTTTATTTAGTAGATTTAATATAAATTTGAATATTTTTTGTAGGCTTAAAGTGTAATTTTTTCCCACTGCATTTCAACCAAACAGTAATTTTAAAAGATTCAAAATCATTAAAGAAAGAAGTAAAACAAATTGGAAAAAATTTGGTTTTTAAATAATCAAGGCAAGCTTTCACAGTTTTTCATTAAATTAATGAAAGGAAGAATCATGTCTGAACATATTTTATGGGAAAATGTAGCTATTTATATTTTTACCAAAACACTTTTCTTATATTTTATTTAGTAGATTTTCCAATAAAACTGAAAGCCCACCAATCTGCTCCCAAAAAAAAGGAAAAAACGAAAACATAGTAATTCATAAAAATGTCACACAGACTTCAATAAACATTTTAGAGTTATAACGCAAACGAATCGCTGCATCACAGCTTTTAATTGATTCGCAGAATTACTAACCTGTTTTTGATATTGACGTTTAAATCATTAAAAAAAATTATGGAACTATCTTTATTAAGCGTAATGAACAAATAAACAGCACATTAATCACCCAAATTTAGTTTTTGCTTAAGTTAAAATCGCCAAATCAGGGTTATTATACTTTACTAAAACTATAAAAAAAATCTTTACTTGAACTAAAATAAACTTTAACTAAAATAAAATCAAATATTTCAAATAAAAACGTTTATATTAAAAAATATTAAAAAGTCAACAATTCTATTTTTATTTAGTTTAAGATGAAATAAAGTAACTGAAACTGAAATGTAAAAATAATAATAAAAACGACGCAGACAAAAATGACAAAACAGAACAAAATTACAAAAAAAATTTAAATAACTCAAATCGAAAGGAAATCTGGAAAATGAATCAAAAACTCAAAATATAAATAAAAACTATAATAGTATAACGCTGCACCATATCTATATCTATATCTATATATCAGGGATATTGAATGCATCAGTGCAGTGAGAGCGTGTGCTGTGCTGGAGGAAAACAAGCGCTGCAGCAGTGTTGGGTTCGCCGTGTGTCCTGAGGCCTGCATCTCATGACCGTCTCTGAGCCGCTCACAGAGCCATTCAGGTTATTATTAGGAAGTGCTCATAATCCCAGCGCTGCTGAGTCACTGCCTTAAACAACAGCCGCGCTTACAGTGTAATCTGTGCTGCACGCTAGCAGCCCACAATCATGATTCATGCTGCGCCACAGAGATCACTAACAGCCGAACCAACACACTTCATTTGAGCAGCAGCTGTCACCATAAAAAATAAATTCATGTTTTTAGCATTCAAAGCTGCTAATTCGCAATTAAATGGTTAGCAACAAAATGCTTCGTGCAAAAAAAACAAACAAACATAAAATTGCACACATGCACATATGTATACAGTATATGTGTGTGTGTGTGTGTAAGGTTGCTAATTTGCAATTAAACAATTAATAAAAACTGCGCAAAAATAATAAATAAAATTATGGGATTGTTTTGAAGCATTTAAAGTTGCTAATTTGCAATTAAAAAGTTAGCAATGGAATTGCGCAATAAATTTTTTTTTAATTATACATATATGAATGTTTAAAGTTGCTAACTCGTAGTTAGGGTTGGAAAGCGGCAGA
>JADLZM010021489.1:141113-163613 GCA_018148995.1 Sinocyclocheilus maitianheensis | reverse complement strand
AGTGCATCAACACACACACACACACACACACACACACACACACACACACACACACACACACACACACACACACACACACGCACGCACGCACGCACGCACGCACGCACACACACACACACACACGCACGCACGCACACACACCCGTTAACCGGGCCGATATCGGCGCTCGGGAGGCTCGACGAATGCGGTTCGGATCGGTAACACACACTCGGGCGGACTGGAGGCCGAACCGGGTCGCGGGTCACGCTTGGCGGCTGCTCGGCGGCTTGTTCCGCGCGAATGCGCGCCGATCATCGATAATCCCGGTGTTTGCGTCGGTGCACCTCGGGAATGTTTCACATTTCAGCCCGAACACGGGAGGCTTGCGCTACCAGCCGCTGCTGCTGCTCTGGGGGGCGGGGCGCGACTGGTGCATGCTGGGAAATGCAGTCCTCTCGGCCTAGCGAACATAAACAAAGAAAAACACATAGGGAAATACACTATTATGAATTATTTTGATATCGGCACACACCCCTTTCTAACTCTGGTCGCTGTGCGTATAGCATCCAGCTAATCCTTATCTTAATTTTATCTTTATCTTAAAAAAAGAAAAAAAAAGTTGTGGAATTGTCACAACCTACTCTTTTTCAGAGAAGCAAAGGATTGTGGGTAATGTAGTATAAACGCTGTGATGCACAGTCGGTGTAGTACACTGCATGTATAAGTTTAGTAGTAGCCTGGCGACCTCTACTGGTTTAAATACAGCACTGCTTCACCAATTAAATCACTGCTTTTGTGATTATTTACCACATTTATTATATCTACTAATAAAACTACTTACATTTAAGCATAAAGCACTGTTAACGGGACCTTCCGATGTAAAATTCACATTACTAAACACATGAATTCCCCTAAAATACCCCCTCCTGGTTAAACTTTCAGTTTTATTAGTGAAGCTGAGTGATGTAATGGGAAGTGTGGACGTTACATGAATAATAAACGTGTCTGAGGCAAAGCAGATCGATTGAGTTAAAGTTTTAAACACGCCCACCTGCGATAGCCCACAGCAGACCGCAAGCGAGAGGGGCGGGGCTTACGGTCAGCGACGCCCCGCCCACACTGGACTCAAGTAGACGCTCCGGACGCGCCGCTCGCTACACTGTGTCGCCTGCACGCGGACATGAACGCACGTCTTCCTCATCTTCCTCCGCGCGTGTAGCCGGTCATGGAGCGTGCGGACGCCGTCAAGCGTCAGGCGGTGAAGCGGCACCATCACAAACACAACCTCAAGCACCGCTACGAGTTCCTGCAGACGCTCGGGAGAGGCACGTACGGCCGCGTGAAGAAAGCCGAGGACCGGGCCGGGAGAACGGTGAGAGGGCATCACACCGGGCACAGATGTACCAACTTTTAATTTTTAAATTTTTTTTATTAATACTAATAATATTAGGAGTTAAATAATATAAAATAAAAAAAAATAAAAAAAAATTAAAATAAGAATTAATTAATTTAAAATAATACAATTTATTTTAAAATAATACAATATTTAGAATAAAATATTAAAATATTTTTTTAAACCAAAAAGTCCTTTCTCTTGGGTTTGTGGATGGTTGTTGAATTTTCCTGCAGGTTTTAAGCAGTTTTTCTGACGCTGTCAGGTCTCTGAGGAGAGCAGCTCTGGGGTCAAAGGTCTTCAGCACTGACCCAGGAGCTCTGTGTGTGCTGTCAGTAAACACTGAACCGGTTCTAGCCTTTGCAAAGAGCTTTAAATAGCCCTAACGTGTTTGTACAGGGCTTGGTCACTGGCACTCCTCAGTTGCTCTACTCTATATTCTGCAGGTCATGAAGTCAAGCCTATTTTTAGGATCACCGGCTTTGTTTTTATTGATTTGTTTTTGCATTTAAAACTATTTTCATGACATTTAAGCACACACAGCCCTAAATTATCACTCTTATAATGTCTCTTTAAAATATTAAATTAAATAAACATTACTATATGTAAATATTTTGTATTTTAGTTTATATACTGTGTATATATATATATATATTTCATTACTAATATTAGTTTATTTTATAGATGTATTCTAAAAAACATTTATTCTACAATACAATATAATATATTATATATTTAATAGTATATATTGTAAATATAATATGTATATAGTATGTAAATTATAAATATAATTTTATTTTACTCCACTGGTTATTCTCATCACTGTTATACTTGTTTTTTAATTTTATTTTAATTGAGATATAGCTTTTAAAAAAAAAATGAATTGCAATAAAACATTATCATGATGTAGAAATACTTAATTTTATATATATATATATAGTTTTTTTATAAATACTTTATTTCATGCTCTCTCAATATATTTGATCTAATTGGATTTTAAATTAATATTTCTTTATTTTACAAATGTGTTCCATACATTTCAGTAATGAGACCGTGTGTGTAGAACCTTAAGTGTGTTTAATTTTCATAAAAATAATCGTTAAAATGCAAAAAAAAAAAAATCATAATGGTCCTAAAAGCATGCTGAAAAAATGAAAAGTCCTGTATTATTCTACTGATTTGTGCCGAAATGTGACCTTTGACCCCTGGTGATGAATCAGGCTGGATGCGAGGTGTGTACTTTAGCCTCGTTTTGCACTAAAGACATCCTTAAATGAGAAACAACACTGTATAAAATCATATTTTCTGTCAATATATCTGCTGTAAAAGTACTGTTTCTTACCTCTGAAGCACAAAACACACTATGTTTTGATAGATTTATGCCTAAAAAACTTTTTTTTTTAAACCTAAGACATAAAAACAAGTGCTAATTATTAATAAAACTATCCTGGTCTAAGAATTTGTACATATTTCTATTGGAAAAGAAAAAATACTGAATGACATTTATAGGACTAGCAACGTTGTGTAAAATAATATTTCTGAATATATCTGCAATTAAGCTTGTGTTTTTTAACTTGGAAGCATAAAACTAAGATTTATGTCTAAAACAAGAGAAGTATTTTTACTGAATTTAAAAAAATATATATATTTTTTATTTTTATTTATTTTGTTAATAAAAAATATATTTTTAATTATTTTATTCTAAATAATTATTAAAATCATTTATTCTCCCCCAAATAAATTTCTTGTTTTAAGGATGTTTAAATGTATTAATACGTTTATTAATTTTATTAATAGACACCGATACTGATGGAGGAAATGGTATTTCTGTGATGTTACGCTGTGTGTTTCAGATGTCGTAGAGGGTAACACAGTGTTTTTACTATAGTACTGTGGTGCTTTGTTTCTTTTTCCACGTCCAGAGTGATCGGGCTGGTTTCTGGTAATCAGCTGGCTTTCCTTTAACCTCAAACAGAGAAGCAGGAAGGATTCTTCAGACAATATCAGTCGGGGGTTTCCTCGCGTGTGCTGGAAAGCTGGAGCTGCGTCACTCGGGCTTTTGTTTGTTCAGCTCGTTCTTCTGAGGAAAGAGAGAGTGAATGCTCCTGATAGCAGTACTCATAGCTTCTTCAGCGGTTTATAGCTGCTGCTGATTCAGAGCCGGTGATTTCGGGGTCTGGGGCTGTTATATCAGTCTACTGGAGATCTTCATGATGCTTCCGGATCTTTAGATCTTGGGTTTTGTGTCTTTAAAGCACCATAAAACAAGAAGAAAAGCACCATAAAACAAGAAGAAAAGCACCATAAAACTTAAAAAGGTTGAACCATTAAACCATTCAAAGTTTCCACATTGGTGTTTTATCAGTCATAACTTAATATTTTTAATCTAAAACCATATTGTATCTGATCAGCAACTTCTAATTAATGAGGGAATGTAAAAACATGTCAGGTTTGGAATGTTATTGTACCGCATTTACCCCTTTTTATTATTTATTATTTTTTAATTAAACATTTCAATTATTTTTTCAATTTCGAAAATACTTTGAAAGAAACTCTCACACACACACTCACTCTCTCACTCACTCACTCACTCACTCGCTCACTCACTCTCTCACTCACTCACTCAGTCACTCAGTCACTCACACACACTCACTCACGCACTCAGTCACACACACACGCACGCACTCACTCACTCACTCACTCGCTCACTCACTCTCTCACTCACTCACTCAGTCACTCAGTCACTCACACACACTCACTCACGCACTCAGTCACACACACACGCACGCACTCACTCACTCACTCACTCGCTCACTCACTCTCTCACTCACTCACTCAGTCACTCAGTCACTCACACACACTCACTCACGCACTCAGTCACACACACACGCACGCACTCACTCACTCACTCACTCGCTCACTCACTCTCTCACTCACTCACTCAGTCACTCAGTCACTCACACACACTCACTCACGCACTCAGTCACACACACACGCACGCACTCACTCACTCACTCACTCGCTCACTCACTCTCTCACTCACTCACTCAGTCACTCAGTCACTCACACACACTCACTCACGCACTCAGTCACACACACACGCACGCACTCACTCACTCACTCACTCGCTCACTCACTCTCTCACTCACTCACTCAGTCACTCAGTCACTCACACACACTCACTCACGCACTCAGTCACACACACACGCACGCACTCACTCACTCACTCACTCGCTCACTCACTCTCTCACTCACTCACTCAGTCACTCAGTCACTCACACACACTCACTCACGCACTCAGTCACACACACACGCACGCACTCACTCACTCACTCACTCGCTCACTCACTCTCTCACTCACTCACTCAGTCACTCAGTCACTCACACACACTCACTCACGCACTCAGTCACACACACACGCACGCACTCACTCACTCACTCACTCGCTCACTCACTCTCTCACTCACTCACTCAGTCACTCAGTCACTCACACACACTCACTCACGCACTCAGTCACACACACACGCACGCACTCACTCACTCACTCACTCGCTCACTCACTCTCTCACTCACTCACTCAGTCACTCAGTCACTCACACACACTCACTCACGCACTCAGTCACACACACACGCACGCACTCACTCACTCACTCACTCGCTCACTCACTCTCTCACTCACTCACTCAGTCACTCAGTCACTCACACACACTCACTCACGCACTCAGTCACACACACACGCACGCACTCACTCACTCACTCACTCGCTCACTCACTCTCTCACTCACTCACTCAGTCACTCAGTCACTCACACACACTCACTCACGCACTCAGTCACACACACACGCACGCACTCACTCACTCACTCACTCGCTCACTCACTCTCTCACTCACTCACTCAGTCACTCAGTCACTCACACACACTCACTCACGCACTCAGTCACACACACACGCACGCACTCACTCACTCACTCACTCGCTCACTCACTCTCTCACTCACTCACTCAGTCACTCAGTCACTCACACACACTCACTCACGCACTCAGTCACACACACACGCACGCACTCACTCACTCACTCACTCGCTCACTCACTCTCTCACTCACTCACTCAGTCACTCAGTCACTCACACACACTCACTCACGCACTCAGTCACACACACACGCACGCACTCACTCACTCACTCACTCGCTCACTCACTCTCTCACTCACTCACTCAGTCACTCAGTCACTCACACACACTCACTCACGCACTCAGTCACACACACACGCACGCACTCACTCACTCACTCACTCGCTCACTCACTCTCTCACTCACTCACTCAGTCACTCAGTCACTCACACACACTCACTCACGCACTCAGTCACACACACACGCACGCACTCACTCACTCACTCACTCGCTCACTCACTCTCTCACTCACTCACTCAGTCACTCAGTCACTCACACACACTCACTCACGCACTCAGTCACACACACACGCACGCACTCACTCACTCACTCACTCGCTCACTCACTCTCTCACTCACTCACTCAGTCACTCAGTCACTCACACACACTCACTCACGCACTCAGTCACACACACACGCACGCACTCACTCACTCACTCACTCGCTCACTCACTCTCTCACTCACTCACTCAGTCACTCAGTCACTCACACACACTCACTCACGCACTCAGTCACACACACACGCACGCACTCACTCACTCACTCACTCGCTCACTCACTCTCTCACTCACTCACTCAGTCACTCAGTCACTCACACACACTCACTCACGCACTCAGTCACACACACACGCACGCACTCACTCACTCACTCACTCGCTCACTCACTCTCTCACTCACTCACTCAGTCACTCAGTCACTCACACACACTCACTCACGCACTCAGTCACACACACACGCACGCACTCACTCACTCACTCACTCGCTCACTCACTCTCTCACTCACTCACTCAGTCACTCAGTCACTCACACACACTCACTCACGCACTCAGTCACACACACACGCACGCACTCACTCACTCACTCACTCGCTCACTCACTCTCTCACTCACTCACTCAGTCACTCAGTCACTCACACACACTCACTCACGCACTCAGTCACACACACACGCACGCACTCACTCACTCACTCACTCGCTCACTCACTCTCTCACTCACTCACTCAGTCACTCAGTCACTCACACACACTCACTCACGCACTCAGTCACACACACACGCACGCACTCACTCACTCACTCACTCGCTCACTCACTCTCTCACTCACTCACTCAGTCACTCAGTCACTCACACACACTCACTCACGCACTCAGTCACACACACACGCACGCACTCACTCACTCACTCACTCGCTCACTCACTCTCTCACTCACTCACTCAGTCACTCAGTCACTCACACACACTCACTCACGCACTCAGTCACACACACACGCACGCACTCACTCACTCACTCACTCGCTCACTCACTCTCTCACTCACTCACTCTCTCACTCCCTCTCTCACTCACTCACTCACTCTCACACACACTCTCTCGCACACACTCTCTCTCTCTCACACTCACACACACACTCTCTCTCTCACTCACTCTCACACTCACTCTCTCACTCAGTCACTCACTCACTCTGTCACACACACACACACACACACAGAGCCGCTGGAATGTCAAGCATGCCTGACGACACACACATTCCTGCAAGCACACTCAGAAAAGATGGACAAAAGAGGCCGAGACACAAACCGCATGCAGACGTGTCCCGTGACATCATCACATGCATCTCACTCAGCCGGAGACGAATATCAGCGTTATTCCTGTTCCTCTAGTCTAGTGTGTGTCTGTCACTCGCTGCTGTTTTTGATGATTTCACTGTGACTGAAAGCAGTATGTATTGCTCTGTAAACCGTCTTTTGTGTAAACATGACTTTCAATATGACGAGGTTACATAAGATGCGTCTGACGACTGATTTGCACGAAAATCGTTCTTCTGCTGCTTCCAGTAAACATGACCGTTTGCTTGAAATCATTGATTCGTTTTCTGCGGATTTAAAGTCTCTTGTTCCAAATCCAAAACATGTTCAAGAACGAAATCTCTAAATTAGGGATGGGCGATATTTCTTTAAATTGATATTTAATAATTGTTTGATATGTAATAAATCAATGCTATTAATCTTAAATGATGTTAAATGTAGTATATCAATATAATAAACATACATGATTTTATTTCATTATATCTGTAATGTAATATCATATATAATTAACCAACTTTGTAAATATGAATTTGTTAAATATTTACATTAATATTTAATAACTGTTTATGCAATAATCAGTGGTATTAATTTTAAATCATGTTAAATATATTATTTTATATTTAATTATATTATATTAACATAATATTAATTATATTAATATAAGTAACATTTAATATTAGTAGTTAATATATTACATATTTAAATTATTACTTCATTTCACATTTAATGAATACTATTATTAAATGTAATATATTAAATATTACTGTATTTCACATTTAATAAATACTATTAATATGAAATAATATTATTTTATATTTATATATATTTGTTCATAATATTATATTAACATAATATTAAATGTAATATATTAAATATTACTGTATTTCACATTTAATAAATACTATTAATATGAAATAATATTACGTATAATAATATGATTAACCAACATTGTAAATATTTTAAATTAATGTAATTGTTTAAAATGTAATAAATCAGTGCTATTAATATTACATACTGTTAAATATATGATTGTTGTACTATTAAAATTAACATATTTAATATTAGTGTTATTAATATGTTAAATACCTAAATATTTTTATTTCATATTTAATAAATACTATAATATATCAAATTAACGTACACTGTAATTATTGTGATGATTTTAATGCTTTTATGTAAGTAAACAGTGCTCTGTTTGACCATATAATGTGATATTGGTGAATATAAATTAGAATGATTAAATATAGTATATCTATATAATAACTTTAACTAGATTCTGACTAGTTTTTGCTCTTTGTACAATATTGTACTCCATAATAACTGTTCAGGATGGTTTGCAGTGATGGATGGTCGCTGATGTTGGTGTTCGGTCTCGTTCTCCAGGTGGCCATAAAGTCGATCCGTAAGGAGAAGATCCGGGACGAGCAGGATCTGATGCACACGCGGCGCGAGATCGAGATCATGTCGTCTCTGGCTCATCCACACATCATCAGCATCCATGAAGGTACAGCATTCACACGCATGACTGATCGGCACGCAGAGTCTTTGTTCTCATTATGCAATCGAGACGAACCCCAAAAAGCGCTTTAGTGTGCTTCAGCGCACCACAATGAACACCTCGTTAACATAACCTGCTCGTCAGCACTGCTGTCTTTCTCTCTCTGAATAAATGTAACGGTCAGAAACAGGCCCGACTGTGTTGAGGCTGCTTATAGCGGTGTAACGGGATTGGTGTGTTTCAGTGTTCGAGAACAAGGAGAAGATCGTGATCGTGATGGAGTACGCCAGTAAAGGAGATCTGTACGACTACATCTGCGACAAACCGCACATCTCTGAGAGCCAAGCCAGACATTTCTTCAGACAGATCGTCTCTGCTGTACATTACTGCCACCGGGTCAGAACACACGCTCATCCGCATTAAAACCATATCACAATCTCACTGCTTTAGTGTGGAATAATTTGATACATTGAAACTTTTGATACATTGTAACTTTTGATACATTTTGATACATTGTAACTTTTGATACATTGTAACTTTTTCTGTATAATTGTTTCCTATTGTAAAATGTTTTAAAATACAATATTTAGACGTTTGATTTCAGCAGATTTAAGCTTAAGGTTCGATGCTGCAATATATTTTTAAAATATTATTAAAAAGTAAAACAGACGTATTATATCAGCCATCATAAAGGTCATCAGCTATAAAAAATATTTATATTTAATTATCGGCTTCATGAAAGCACTATAACGATCACTAAAACATTTTCTTTACTTGAAATTAAATAAAAGATAACAAATTAAATTTTTTTTTTTTTTAAACCGTAAACTGAAATATGAATTACTAAAAACTAAATAGACAAATAATAATAAAAATGACAAAACAGCACAACAAAATTACAAAATTAACCTAAAAACTATATTAGCATAATAATGATATTAAAATAACACTGCTGTAATTTCTATTCTTTAATGTCTGAGGTTACGGAAATAAATTAAAATGTTAAGAAATGATTTTATTTCTTTATATCTTTTTTTGCCAACATCTCTCAATTCTGTTTAGTTTAAATACTAATAAATACTTCTGATAAATACTAATAAATACTTTTAAATACTTCTGTTAAGTTGAAATACTAAAATAACTATAATTACACTTTTTAAAAAATATTAAAAATGATAAAAACAACAAAATTACCAATTTAAACTTCAAAATTAAAACTTAAAATGAAAATATAAAAATAAAGACTAATTCAACATATCAATTAAAAACAAAATAACACTGCTATAGTTTCTATTTAATGTCTGAGATAAATGAAATAATGATTTAATTAAAAAACACTTATTTCAGTTATTAATTTTGCAACATTTCTAATTTTTGTTCAGTTTAAGTACTAAAACTAAGACTGAAAAAATAAAAATGACAAAACCACGACAAAATTACAACTTAAAACTTGTACCTTAAAAATTAAAACTTAAAAAAAATTGCATAAAATGTAACTAAAATTAAAACTCTAAATTAAAACACTGAATTTTGATTTACTAATTCAAAATAATAATAAAAAAAAATTATAACAGTATATAAATGATACTAAAATGCTAGTATTCTGCGGTATTTCACTTGTTATTGTTGTAGAAGCCTTAACAGGTATCTGTCAAGTGCAAAGATCAGCAAGATTAAACATTAGTCAAACGCCATGTGAGCATTTCTCAGAGTCTGGAGAACTAGCCAAAGTCTCCAGCAGTGTTCAGACAGAAACCCAGCAGCTCACTGAGAGCGGGAACGCAGGATTGCATAACACGCATTACCCTCCGCATGGATGAGCACAAAACAACACTTCAAGACTGTGTCAAGAACAAACAAACCCAGGAAGGTGCTAAACCAGACAGGTTCTGGTTTAAGATGCAGTGTTTAGCATGATAATACGGTTACTCGTGAGACATGGAGTCGTAGGCGTGGCCGCAGTGTTTTTGTGTCTATGTTAAATGAGCTGAAGGGAGACGCGCTTCGCCTCCTGCTGAGAAACACATTCCAGCGCCGACGGTGACCCAAATGCTCCCGCCATGCCCTTATTTAGAGCTCGTCACACTGAAGCCCTTTCACAGTGTTGTCACTCAGAGGAAAGTCTGGGGATTTTGAGATGTGCGTGTCATCTAGTCTGCGTTACGAAAGTGTTCCCTCCTAACGCCAGACGTCGTTGATCACTGGATCATTTATTAAAGCGGTAACCCACGGTGAAACCCTCTGTGATTGCTTTTATAAAATGACACGGATAGCAGTATTATAAAAGCTGGCAATGTAAATAGATGGCAGACGTTTAACGTGTGTGAGAGAGAGTGTGTGTGTGAGAGAGAGAGTGTGTGTGTGTGTGTGTGTGAGAGAGAGAGAGAGAGAGAGAGTGTGTGTGTGTGTGTGTGTGTGTGAGAGGGCTGTTTACACCTGGTCACTTCATGCGTTTTGTCTGATCGGATAGCTATCCGATGGTGAAAAGACCAGGTGTAAATGCCCTCCGGAACGCATTCGAGACCACTTCAGGTCAAACCACTTCAGGAGGTGGTCTGGGCCGCATTCCAGACGAAACTGAACAAGTGTAAATGCATCTGGTTGTTGAAACCACATGTAAATTTTACTCCTCCCCAAACGTTAAAATAATAAACATGTGAGCGTGTTATAGGCTATATGACATTAGTCAGACTGCGCTAATGCAACACGCATCGCTGCGGACGAGTAGCTGAGTATCTCTTCAGCAAGCCGACGCACAAACTTCGGGCGAATGAAACCGAAAGTAATACGTAGACACTCAACACACAATCATCTTAATTTAAAGTAGTAAGACAAACTTATCTTTCCAGTGCTGATACCGATACTTTGATCTTGAAATGAGCTGATAATGAATAAAATGCAGAGCTTATCTTTTGATTTCGTTGACGTGAACTTTATCGGATTTATATCTGTTTTGCGATGACACATTTATGCGGCCAAGCGTAAATGGAAACGTTTTACCAAATCAGATCAGCGAAAACGCATGAAATGACCAGGTGTAAACAGGCCCCAAGTCATTAGATCTGTTTCACCAAATATAACTGGTGTAGTTTTCTAAATATCTCTGTTTTTCAACAGAACGGGATTGTTCATCGGGACCTGAAGTTGGAAAACATCTTGCTGGACGATAACTGCAATATAAAAGTACGTTCGGGACTGAATTAATTTTTAATTCGTGAAGGTTTTACAACTAGTTCATGGGACCTCATTTAAGAATCAGCAGCAGAATAAATGTTTGTTTTATTATTTAATTGATGTTGTAAACCAGGAGTGTCCAATCCTGCTCCTAAAGGAGCGACGTTCTGCAGAGTTTAGATCCAACCAGCCCCAAACACACTTACCTGGATGCTTCTAGTAATCCTGAAGACCAGTGGTTCCCAATCCTGGTCCTGGAGAGCCACCAAACACACCTGATCCAGGATTGAAGACCTTGCTTAGCTTTGAGTTTCATTAGGAATGGAGATAAACTCTGCAGGACAGTGCCCTCCATGATCAGGATTGGACAACCCTATTGTAAGCCGTTTTCTCTTTCATAGTCTGTTTGAAACGTTATCTCTGATACTTCTGTTTTACCTGGCGTTATTACAAAAGAGGCTGTAAAACAAACACCCAATCGAAACTTGCGTGAGATAACGGAACAAATCTACTTTCAGCTATAAAACTTGCACAGCGAAAGGCCAACGGGCGCTAGATGAGAAGCACTGATGGAAACCACTGTCTGTTTTTCAGATCGCTGACTTCGGGTTGTCAAACCTGTACCAGGGTGATAAATTCCTGCAGACGTACTGCGGCAGCCCTCTGTACGCTTCGCCCGAGATTGTGAACGGCAGGCCGTACAGAGGACCAGAGGTGGACAGCTGGTCTCTGGGCGTCTTGCTGTACACTCTGGTTCATGGAGCCATGCCTTTCGATGGACAAGACCACAAGAACTTGGTCCAGCAGATCAGCACCGGAAACTACCGCAAACCCACCAAACCTTCTGGTGAGGCTCTTAAAAGATTCAACCGAGACATCCTTTGTGTACCGTTTGCCCTATATTTAAACCGAGATATGAAACTGGTTTCCTGTGTTTGTCGAAGGTCCAGACTTGGCTCTTTCAACCATACCATGTAGCAGTTTTATAGCTGGAGCTTATCTATTCCTAGAAGATAACATTCTGAATTGCGTGGTTTCAGTCTGTTGACCATGGCAGTCTCATAAATTTGAGTTTCCCTGGGACTGTCAAGTTCACACCGGCTGCAACTTTATTGCCGGAGGTTGGCTGGTCACCATGCTGTTGGGGTGAAGTGGCTTGATGAGGTCCAATTCCTCACATGGTTCTTCATGCATCATTTTTAGCTATGTTCCTACATAGGGCTGAGTAAACTGCCCAGAGCAACGTGAACTAATCTTGCCAAGAAGTGTTCCTTGAGGGACACCAACAGTACACATTTTGGATGTCTCCTTTAACCATTTCAGGTCTTGGAGTCTCTACTAACAAGTTGATGAGTTGAATCAGGTGTGTTTGATTGGTTAAAGATATGACCGTGTTGTGTAGGGCTGTCAAAATAGCTGAAAAACTAAATTCGAATTTTGAACTTAAATAATATTAAATGCATAATTTCAGTAATGAAGAATAGCTTTTGGCTTCTCTCCTGAGGCCACAAGAGGGCACATTGAGCAAAATATTACTAATGCACGTTTATTCAAAGCATAAGATAACGACTATCTGTGAAAAGAAGTGCATAATGTTTAAAATAATGTTTATAAACCAATTATAATTAATGAAGTTGCTTAAACAACTATAAACAAAACAGCATCATGTATGTATGCATACATGAACTTAATACAAAGGGCGGAAAGCCAATCACACAGAGTACATTTTTCATTTAAAAACATGATGCAGTGGGATGGGGAAAAAACCCGCCATAAAGTCTCGATAGATGTTTTTTTCAAAGTTAAACTTGCATTAATTTGACATGGCTTTTCTAAACATGCGACTCCTTGATGCGAGTGCAACGCTGATAGATGTCCCTCTAGAAAATGTGATGAATGTGTTTTGTGTGAATGGCTTGGTTTCAGTTTTGATGTAAACAAGATCTTCTCCGCATTGATGTTCTCTTTTCCCGCAATATTTTTAATGAACAACACAGCAGCGCCGCATCTAGTGGGTGCAACTGGATACGTTAGGCTAACACTTACATCGTCATCGCATCTCGTGCGCCGCTGATAAGGCTGCCTCCTTAACGCACACCTAAAATTAAAATGCAATGTTTTTGCATTCGAATGTAGATTTTTATTTTAAATTCGACGAGTATTCGAAATTTAAATTTTTTTTTGACTGCCCTAGTTTGGCGTACCTCCAGGAACAGCGTTGGGAAACTCAGTTTTGGGATACTGTTCACTGTTTGTGCTCCCATGCTTTCATTCCCATTAGTAGTCAAAACACTGCATTGCTGATCATTTGCATAGTTACATAAAACCGTGCTACATTGTTGGACACGCCTGCTTTGCACTGCCAACAGTCCCTCACGTTGCTAACTCTTACTGAAAAAGGATGACTTCCAGAAGCCACAAACCAGTCGGTTTGCATGCAGCTTTGAAATATGTGATGTTGTAGAGGCCAAGGGTGTCCAGTCCTGCACCTGGAGGGCCACTTTCCTGCAGAGATTAGCTCCGACACACCTGCTTCTAGTGATCCTGACGACATTGGTGAGTTGGCTCGGGTGAGTTTAATTGGAGCTGGAGCTAAACTCTGCTGGAAGGTGGCCCTCATGGGGCAGAACTGGACACTCCTGTTGTAGGCCATACATTTGTAGCATCAATCCTAATCCTTTTTGTCGCCCCACAGATGCGTGTGGTTTGATCCGCTGGATGTTGATGGTAAACCCAGTGCGTAGAGCTACTTTGGAGGAGATCGCGGGTCACTGGTGGCTCAACTGGGGCTATCAGCTCCCTCTACTGGCTCAGAGTGAACCTGCAGCTGCGGATGAGGAGCCAGGACATGTGGCCGCAGCGTGTCAAACCGGTGGCCCGACTCGTATTGCGGACTGGCTACGCCGCACCTCTCGTCCACTTCTGGAGAGCAGCTCTAAGATGCGCTGCCTGTTGCGGACAGGCGGGGCCACAGGAGGAGAACCGGTCCAGCGACAGCGCTCCATACGCAGGTCGCGCAAAGAAAACAACGTCTCGCAGAGCATGCAGGAAGCTCCTCGCCCATCTAAAGGAATTCTGAAGAAGCGGGGCAGCTTCAAACAGAAGGCGCCCAGTGAATCCCAGGCTACACCCTTGGAGGAGAAAAGCCCGAACACTTTGGCACCGTCTGTCCTTCCTCCACCTCCTAAAGGCATCCTGAAGAAGCCTTCGGAAGGCGAGTCAGGTTATTATTCCTCTTCTCCGGAGAGCTCCGGACAGACTCTTGGGAACCCAGAGCCACACCGCAAGGGCATCCTCAAACGGCACGGCAAGTTTTCCGGCGGCCTGCAGGAATTCGGCTCGCTGGACCAGCTTGCACCCTCCTCACCAACGGTGGTCAACAGATCCCGACCGAGCGGCGCGATCAGTGAGGACAGCATCCTCTCATCGGAGTCCTTCGACAGACTTGACCTACCTGACCGCGAGATTCCAGTCGCCCAAATGGAGCGACCAGCAGGTGGACGGAGAATGCGAGGATGCGTGTCCGCTGACAATCTCCTTGACTTGAGGGAAGGGTCTCGGTATCAGGGACACTGGGAAATGGACATGGCCTGCTACCGCGCAGAAGTGTCCGATAGTGTGTTTTCAATTTCTGACTGTGAAAACGTCACTCAGACTTACAAACAAGCCTTGAGAGCAACTGCTAGCTGAAACGCACAGGGACTGTGATGTTCAGAATCTGTCAGAGATGATGCAACTCCAGTTGGAAAAGGAACCTGGTTGGTAGCAAGGAACGTACTTGGAAATGTTCTAGAGCAGTGGTTCCCAATCCTGGTCCTGGAGAACCCCCAACACTGCACGGGTTTGGTGTCTCTCTTATCTGACACACATATTTGAGGTCTTGGAGTCTTCACTAATGAGCTGATGAGTTGAATCAGGTGTGTTTGCACCGTGTGACCGTGTGGGGGGTTCTCCAGGACCAGGACTGGGAACCACTGGTTTAGAGGACCGGACGTCCTTTGCGGAAGACTCGTTTAGGACATGCATTTCATTCTGAGGGAACCGGAGTTTGTGTTGCATTTGCAACATGCAAAACGATAGACTTGGAGAAAAGTGCCTTTTATTTCGTCAGCTGCCTTGCTCCCAATGATGAACAACTGATTAGTTATTCTTTGAAATGTTTGTGGTTTTTAAATGACTGTTTAGGGAGTTGGCTAGTCAAAAATACCAAAGATGACTCATTATAAAGTTGTGAATTTAGTTCGTTTCAAAGGTGAATATTGGTGCCGCGGATACAATAAACTACTGTCTGTTTATGACTTTATGTAGTCCAGACTTTAGCTTTGCAGCTGTTTCAGGGTAAGAACATTTGAATGGTAAGAACGACCTCCACGTCGCTGTTTATTAGGATGGTAAAATACACTGTGACCTTTAGAAGCAAACTAAAAGTTATCCTCAAATTGAGAAATATGTTGAAATGGTGCGATTTACTGTTTTTGCCATCTGGATGTTAAAAACTGTGTGCTTAATACTATTTAAGAAGGGGAAGGAATGGTATTTGAGTGTCATAGCGGGGTGTTTGGGCTTCATCAGTACATCTAACCTCTTCATGCAGTGTTTCAGTCTGTAGGGGTGCTCGGAGTTTCATGGCTTGAGATAACCCGGATAATGAGGTGTTTTTCTTCTGTTTGGTGTCATATTTTGTTCGAGTTTATTTGCCAAAGTGCCTGATTTATCTGTCCTGATGTCTCTTTGAATCAGTGGACCAATAAAACAGCACAAATGAAGTGTAAAATGCTCTCTGGCTGTCGGTTCTTCTGTACCCATCATAATCTTCTGGATAACCATTAATAACATTTACACTCGATAGTATGAGAGAACCGTGTTGCAGCTTTTTTACTAATTAATTTGAAAGTAATGAAGGCAAACAGTATGCGTCTGTACGGTTTTGAAGTGGAAGTATGACCCGAAGTTACTGAACCCAAATATTTGATTAAAAATTATCCTCATAAAAGTTTTATTATAAATTAGAACATCTACAGTTGCTCCAAAATTAATTAGTGTTCATAACTTAAATTTTAAATAATTATTGATCGCTAAATTCATTAAAATATAAATTATTTTAAATAAATTAAATACATTTCTAAGGTCTACTCAGTTTAATTGTTAATCAAATCGAACCAAATGAGTTTCTCTCAGTTCAGAGACTGTAATTAATTTAGTCTTTTAAGTTTTTAATTACATATTTTTTAATTAGATATATGTGTGTGTGTATATATATATATATATATATATATATAATGTTTTTTTTTTTCTTAAGATGAATCAAAGCTCATAAATTCAAATTGAAATGAATTACTAATCAATCAATAAAAATAAATACACAAAACCAATTTTAAATAAATTGCTAAATTATTTCAAATTTAAATTAAGTACATATTGAGTCACAGTTGTGTTCAGTTACACTAATGTGATTAAATGAGGCTTTGATTCCTGTCTCGGATCTCATTTTTAATTATTTTATTTTGTGAATAATAATGTACTTCTAGAAAAGCGCAGACAAACTGAATAAAATATGTAGTTTATTGCAGATTCTCAGTTCAGACTGAGTAAAGTGTGTCTGTGTTAGCAACAGTAACTAAGCGTGCGGTGCTGGTTTCAGCAGCACAATGCAGATGTGAGGCTTCAGGGCGGCAGACGCTGATATCCAGTGATTTAGTGCTGAAACCGGAGCGCAGGAGAACAAAAGCACACCCGACCCGCCCTGACGTCCAGCACACAAAGAGCAGATCAGAGAGCTGCTGACGGCAGCGAGAGCTCAGAGGCATGCAGGAGTGTGTGTGTGTGTGTGTGTGAGTGTGTGTGAGAGAGTGAGTGTGTGTGTGAGAGTGAGTGAGTGAGTGTGTGTGTGTGTGTGAGTGAGTGAGTGTGTGTGAGTGTGTGAGTGAGTGAGTGAGTGTGTGTGAGTGAGTGTGAGTGAGTGAGTGAGTGTGTGTGTGTGAGTGAGTGTGTGTGAGTGTGTGAGTGAGTGAGTGAGTGAGTGTGAGTGAGTGTGTGAGTGAGTGAGTGAGTGAGTGAGTGTGTGTGTGTGAGTGAGTGAGTGAGTGTGTGTGTGTGAGTGAGTGAGTGTGACCTCAGAGCAACATTATACAGCATCATTACTCATATTCATAATACAATTACACGTGTCAAATAATAAAATGCATTAATAATCATTATAATAAGCTGAATGATTTTTAAAAAAAATAAATTAAAAAGTAATAAATAGTATTAAATAAATAAATTATTAATATTATTAAAAATGTAAATAAATAATAAAATACATTAATAATAATAAGCAGAATTAATTTTTTAAAAATAAAAATAAATTAAAAAGTAATCATTAAATAATAAAGCCAGGGTCATTATAAATAAATAAGCAGATTTGTTTAAAAATCAGCCGAGCAATATTTTAGTTAACAAAAACTAAAAGCATAAAAAAAGCATTTTCTTCACTTGAAATAAAGTAAACATTAACAGAAAAAAATATAAAATTACAACAACTTTAAAATTAAAACGAAAACAAAATATAAAAAAATAAAATCTAATGCAAAATATTAACAAAACTATAGAAATAATATTAAAATAACACTGATTACTATTGATGAGCAACACTGAAACTCACTGCATTAATATACATATTATTTATATACTGTTATACTATTAATTAATATTTTGAATTAGCTTTTATTTTAATATTTTTATTTTAATTTAGTAATGTGCTTTTCTCATTTTTATTTTAAGTTTTTCACTTTTCATATTTATAAAAATTATATTTATAATTTAAATTTTTAATTTTATATATAAAATGTATATTTTAGGCTTTAAGAATTAAAGATAATGATTTTTAATGTTTTAGTTTCAATTAATAACAACAACACTGCTTCAAATGCACAATAGGTTTAATGTTTTTTTACATTTAAATTTAGCATTATTTTATTTTTGTGTTTTTTAGGTTTTTGTTTTTATATATTTTGTATATATTTATTTATATTTTTTAGGTTTTTGTTTATATATTTCTATATAGCTTTATTTCGTTTTTTATTTCCATTTTAGTCTTAGTAATTTTAATACTTCAACTTCAACTTATTTTATTTCATTTTTTAATTTACAAGTAAGTATTTCATCTAATATTTATATTTCCTTCAAATGTAGGTCATCCAATCAGAATATAAAAGTTGAAAATATCAAGCTAGAGGCGCAATAGAGCTGCTTACTAGAACTAGAGGATTGTCAAAGTGTGCCTGTATGCTAGCTTTTGGGGCTAATATTACCCACAATGCTTTGCATAATGAAAGAATTTTACAACTGTTTAAAATAACCATGAAAGAAGTTCAGAGTTGCCACAGCAGTTTTCCCAAACCTAAAAGCGAAGTGAGGGAAAGCGGGTCACATGACGTTACCAGGATCTCTGGGATGGTATCAGTGTGATACCGTTAAGAAAAAAATACCGTTAAGATGGAGCGGCATTTACTACACAGAGCCGTAGTTCACTGACAAGCTGCAAAAAAATTGCGTTCAAAATCGTCAATGAATCGCCTGCGATTTTGCGTAGCTTGTCCGTGAACTACGGCTCTGTGTAGTAAATGCCGCTCCATCTGAAAGCACGTGCTGGAGATTTACTACTAATCACAGAACCGGCTTTACTGACGAGATGCACATGACAATAGCATTCGATTTTTTGCACAACCCTAACCTTAATGTGCACTAAAAAGTAAGTAGGGTCATTTTTGATTTCATGACAACTAATAATTTTTAATACCATTGGCAAAACTACCACATACTGTATACTGCCATATAGATATTTTAATACATCAATATACATCAATTTTTTTCAAGGCAATCATTATTTCAAGCTTTGAAATTGGTTTAATCCAAGTCTTCTAAAAAGACACATTCACTTTATATGATGAATTGATTTTAATGTAGGCTTTTATTTACATACATATAATTATTGATCAATTACCATTACAAAAATCTCAATCTCGTATTTGTGTCTTTATAATAGGGTAACTTTGTTGCAAAAGCGTACGGCTAGTTAAAGGTTAGTTCACCCAAAAATGAAAATCAGCCCATAAGTTACTCACCCACTGGTCTTTGATCTTTCAAGCTGTTTAATGGCACCCAGCGGGTGTTGCATGCATCAGTCCAAAAGAAGTGAAATAAAAAGCGCCCATCCATAAAAAAGTCTCTCACACGGCTCCGGGGGGTGAACAAAGGCCTCCTGTAGCGAATCGATGCGTTTTTGTTAGAAAAATATCCATATTCTAAACGTAATAATCACTTTAATGTAGCTTGCGCCAGCAGTTGTACACAGAAGCAGTTCTGGGAGCATGACGTACGAGGTCAGCGCTGCGCACCCTTTAAGAGCCATATATGTTAGGCCTATGTATTGAGATAAATGGAACATCAGATGGCTTTGACCCTAATGTCTGTACAATGTAGTGATGCAGACTAGGATATGTATATGTACAAATCATACAAATATCCCAATCCAAAACATTTCTAGCATAAACTTACATTGTAAAGAAATGACAGTTCCATCTTTGATTGTTGAAAGACTTTCTGGTGCATTTCACTTACAGCCAATAAAATTTCCAGTAGCATTTTCATCGGCCAGGCGTGGATCTATTCCGACAAAGTTTAATCCAGGAGCAAAGAGAAATAATTTCTACTTTAAAAGCACGGAGAGATCGCGATTGCACACAAGCAATATCGGCAGGCAGCTCATTTGTATAAGTTAGGCTTATTTGAGAGCTGGCATCCAGTTTTCTGTGATTACATGACTGTGTTCTCATGTTACAATAAAGCGCTCGCCACATTTGCTCAGGAATCATTACAATTATGTGGAATACCTGCAATCCCGCGCGGACATTCAGACTGTAATCGACAGGAGACGGATGCGTGTCAAACTCACTCAGAGGAGAGAGACGCAGCTTGGAGTTGGTAAAGCGGCGGCTTTTCCCGCTTCAGATATCAGGGCTGTTATTGGTCCGTTTACTAGGGATGGGCAATACCACTTATTTTGTTTTCGATACGATACCGATATTTTTCAAGGCAGGATCGTCGATATCGATACCGATTCGATACTTCTGAACTAAACTTTTAAATTATGAAATGCATGCATAAAATGCAACCTTTTTATTCTGACAGTGTATGATTTGTGAATAACTCTGTCCTTCTGTCCTCTGATAAGCATTGTTCAGGGCTGCCGTTCCCAAAAGCTTTAATGCTTTCTTATGATGCTTTTGGGAAACGCAGTGTCAGCAGTGAGTGAACGCTCTCTGTGAGTAATTAGTTCTGTCTTGCAACATTTGCGTGTTTAGATGAGCAGGAAAATAGTTATCTCCTACACAATTACTCGCTAACAAAGGCTATTGTCCAATTCAGTGCATATTGTACGATTTTTTGTTGTGGTTAAATTAACAAAATCACTGGTAAATAAAACACACCTTAGTATCGATACTTTTTGTTTGAGTATCGATACTTTTGATACTTGCGTCAGTATCGATATATTGATACTTTGGATCGATACACTCATTTTTATTGGCTACTGAAGTGCCGTCAAAGGTTTGAATATCAATTCAAATTGTGGGCGTACTCAGTAACGAACTATGATTTAAAAGTAACGAAGTAGATTTTGCTTAATTTGTACTCAAGTACAGCTTTAAAAATATACTCAAAAAAGTACCCGAAAAAACAGTAACGTGAGTAGTTGTAATTCGTTACCTCCACCACTGATTAATACAAGTTCCCAGTCTTATGAATTCAGCCAAGAAAAAAATACTGTTTTCACAATTGCTTGCAAAATGATGAAAACCCTTTTCCGCCATAGAATAAAAAATAAAAATGTATATATATATATTTGTGACTTCTCACAATTCTGACTTGTTTTCTTGCGATTCTGAATTTATATCTGACTTTATAATCAAAATTGCAAGATATAAGAGCTCGCAATTCTGCGGAAAAAGTCAGAATTGTCATATATAAACTCACAATTGGAAGAAAAAAGTCTGACTTTTTTTACAATTACCTTTATTTTTTATTCCGTACTGGGAAAAATAAACAATTGTGGAATGTAAACTCTGAACTATAAGAAAATAAGTCAGAATTACGAGACATGAAACTTTTGAATTGTGAAAAAAAAATCTGAATTCTGATTTTTTTTTTTTTAAATCTCTCTAATTTGAGTTTGTGTTTAGCAATTATGACTGTTTTCTCAGAATTGTGAGAAAATCCGAAATGTGAGATTTATTTTTCTAAGGCAAAAACCAAAAAAAAAACCCAGCATTGTGAGAAAATCACATCAGATGTAAAAGACATTATTTTCGTCATCTTTAAGAAAAATAGTTTCTTTCTCCATCTAATCAATTCTTCATTAATAAAACCAAGATTATATACATTTTTCTCATTAAATATCCCATTTCACTCATCATGGAAGTAAAATTAATTGAAAACAGCAACATTTCATGACGAGGTTTAAAGGGGTCATATGATGCGATTTCAAGTTGTTCTTTCTCTTTGGAGTGTTACAAGCTGATTGTGCATAGATAAGATCCCTGAAGTTGCAAAGACTAAAGTCTCAAAACCAAAGAGATATTCTTTATCAAAGTTAAGACTCTGCCACGCCCCCCTAAAACGGCTCGTTCTAACACGCCCCCACATATCTACCTCACTATGTGGAAATATT
>JADLZM010021489.1:89499-125571 GCA_018148995.1 Sinocyclocheilus maitianheensis | reverse complement strand
ACACACACACTCTCACACACACACACACACACTCTCTCACACGCTAACACACACACACTCTCTCTCACACACACACACACACACAGGTTTGTTTTTGTGAAAAGTGGGGACTCTCCATAGGCGTAATGGTTTTTATACTGTACAGACCGTATATTCTATTGCCCTACACCAACCCTACCCCTAAACCTACCCCTCACAGGAGACTTTGTGCTATTTCAGATTTTCAATACACTCCATTCTGTGTGATTTATAAGTGTTTTGAAAAGTGGGGACATGGGGTAATGTCCTGAAAAGTCACCTTCTCCTTGTAATACCTGTCATACCCTTGTCATTATACACATTTATGTCCTCATTTGTCACAAAAACGCGTGCACACACACACACACACACACACACCACACGAACAAACAGAGACACACACTCATATAAGTGTACACGCACAGCATTGTGTGACAAACTCAAATATTAATGAAAAATATACATTCACCCTCAGTCATACACTAAAAAAAAAAATTTGAATATATCCACAAACAGACAATCAAACACAACTGCACACTCTTACATATACAAACACACCATAGAAACCAGTTCAAGAACAAATCAAATGCAAGATCAGGATGGTGTGTACACAGATTTGTGTGTTCAAGTGTTTTTCCATCCACAGTTTTCATTCTGCATGATGAAGTCTTCTACACTGTGCAGCGGCAGGACACGTGTGCTCTGATGCTGAAGCTCGCTGGTTCTCACAGTGAGTAATATTGCTTAAAAAAGTGGTGCGCTGCATTCAGACGTGCATGTTTCCAGTTATCTTTGACCGCAGTAAAGCATTACTTACTTGAAATAGTAACTTATGTTACAATTAAAAACATTATCTTCTCTTGTTCTTAGGATGAGTGCGGTCATGGCGTGTGGTTCCTGACTCCAAGTGCTCATGCGTGTTGGGAGACATGGATCGCTGTAAGCATGTGGTACGGTTCCGTTTGGGCCAGGGCCACTCCATCCTCAACCCGCAGATGTGGCGCTGCGTTGACTGCAGCACCACGGAGTCTGTATGGGCTTGTCTGAAGTGCGCTCACGTGGCGTGCGGCCGCTACCTGGAAGAACATTCTCTGAGTCACTACCAGCAGACGCAGCACCCGCTAGCCATGGATGTACGCGAACTGGACGTCTTCTGTTTCGCGTGCGGCGATTACGTGTTGAACGATAACGTCGAGGGCGACCTGAAGCTCCTCCGAGGGGCACTATCTACCGTCTGCAGCCCTGGTCAGCGCTCCCTGCGGTCGTCAACATCCGATGGCGGAGTTAGAGTGCGCAAGGTTGCGCGGGACGGTGCTATGCAGACGGCGTTGTGGCACCGGCGGGAAACTCTCCTCCAAGGTGCCTTGTGCCGCTGGAGGAACCGGCAGCAGGAAGAACACAGGAAGCGTGAGGAGAAACGGGAACAAGAGCGAGAGGAGAAGCGACGGCAACGCAGGGAGGTCAAGAAGCGGCTCATGGGAGAACTAGCCAATGTGCCGCCGAGGAAAAGCGCACGGCTGCTCACCCAGGCTCCACGTCCAACACTCGCACTTATTCCTCGGAAGTTCCGTGATCCTCCGGAACGACTCCCTTCGGCTCCCAAACAGTCCCTTTTGTCGCGGTCCAACAAACCCCTTTCGCGCAAACCGCTTCGTAACGCGGGTCGGTTGCACCGATATCACGCCTCACAGTCGTCGCGGCGCAGGAAGCTAGCGCCCGGGGTCACGGGACTGCGTAACCTCGGGAACACGTGTTACATGAACTCCATTCTCCAGGTGCTGAGCCACCTGCAGAAGTTCAGGGAGTGTTTCCTCACGCTGGACCTCTGTGAGACCGAGGAGCTGCTCGCTAAGACCAACCAATCGCAGGGAGCCCTCACTGCGCTGGGCCGCTTGGGGAGGGCAAGCGGAGGTGCCTTTAGCAAACAGAACGTCCCGCCCAGCCTGAGCTCGGCGGAACTGGTGCAACCGAAAGAGCCGCGGTCCTCGGCTCGGCAGCAGATGTCATTGTGTCACGAGCTGCACACGCTCTTCAGGGTCATGTGGTCGGGTCGGTGGTCGCTGGTGTCTCCGTTTGCCATGCTGCACTCCGTGTGGAACCTGATCCCGGCGTTCCGCGGATACGACCAGCAGGACGCGCAAGAGTTCTTGTGTGAGCTTCTAGATAAAGTCCAGCAGGAACTGGAGTCGGACGGACCCAGGAAACACTTCCTGATTCCTATCACGCAGCGGAAACTGTCCAAACAAGTCCTCAAAGTGCTCAACACTATCTTCCACGGACAGCTGCTCAGCCAGGTGACGTGCAACTTGCCTGTTTTGACCCGTGGTTCCCAACCTTGTTCCTGGAGATCCCCCAACACTACTAAATTAAACGCACCAAACTCAGGTCATCACCTTTTAGTAGAGACTCTATTTTGGTTGTGAAAGTAGACATGCGAAATGTGCAGTGTTGAAGAGCTCCAGGAATGTGTTTGGGATCCACTGGTTTAGATGTTTCATCTGGAATTGATTGAATAAATGCATGTAGGACTACGGAGTGAATTATCTGCAATAATCAATGTTTCTAAACTGAACTTGCAGGTAACGTGTCTGTCCTGCAAGCACAAGTCGAACACAGTGGAGCCGTTCTGGGATTTGTCTCTGGAGTTCCCAAACCGATACCACCGCATGGAGAAGCCCAGCGCTGCGGCGTGTCAACAGAGCTGCTCGCTGTCAGAGATGCTCGCCAAGTTCACGGAGACGGAGGCTTTGGAGGGCTGCATTTACGCCTGCAACTTCTGCAACAGTAAGTTGCGCCGTTCTTCCAGACGTCACAAAGTTGTTGATGCATTTATCAAAATTTCCTGCATTTTCAGGAAAGCGCCGTAAATCGTCCCATAAGCCCTGGTCTCTTTCGGAGGCCTGTAAGCAGTTACTCATCTGCCGTTTACCTCAGGTGCTGCGGCTGCACCTCAAACGCTTCCGGTCAGTCAGAACACCTGCCATGTTTTACCTTGATATGTTCGTTAGTTGGAACCAGGGGCGTCCAAACTTGTTCCTGCACAGTTTAGCTCCAAACACAACTGAACCAGCTAATCATGATCTTCAGATTAGAAACTGGTTGGAGTTCAGCTTTGTAGGACGTTGGTCCTCCAGAAGCAGTATTGGACACCCCTAGTTAGAACTCGCCTCATGCTAACGATTCCGTCCAGGTGGTCCGGTCGGAACCACAGGGAGAAGATCGGCGTCCACGTGGCTTTTGATCAGGTCCTGAATATACGACCATACTGCTGCTCGGACGCCGCTCTGACGCCGCAGAGAGAAGCCTACACCTATGACCTATCTGCTGTAGTGATGCATCATGGGAAAGGCTTTGGCTCAGGGCACTACACGGCCTACTGTTATAACACTGAAGGAGGTAAGTCGCTCTTCCCAGCTAGCGAACTGCGTCAGAGTCAATGTGGACTGCTCACAATTGGTGCGAACGCAACTCTTGGTGTAAGCAAGCAGCTTGCATGCTTCACATTTCTTGCAATGCAATTGCAACAGACGAATGCAAGTTTTACTTTGTGCATGTTTGGGCGGTAGAAGCAACACTTTCCATTGTTTACTCCAAAGTTATCAAGCTACAGTGTTAGCCAGTAGCACTCAAAGTCTGTGTTTGGGGTAACACAATTAACGCAAGTTACGTCAACGTACCAAGTTGTTGTGCATGGTTTGCCACAGTAACTGTGTTTGCGTTGCAGGTTTCTGGGTTCACTGTAACGACTCGGAGATGAACGTGTGCAGTGTGGAGGAGGTGTGCAGCACTCAGGCCTACATCTTGTTCTACACGCAGCGCTCCTCTTAGACCCGTCTGTCTCTGTATCTCTCGCTCTCTTCTCTCTCTACCCGTTTCTCTCGCTCTCTTTACACTTTACCCAGGGCATTGAGGACCAAACTACACTCACCTGCAGGGTCCAGAACCGCAGGGACACACACAGATCAGCCCCTCCGCTGTCGGCGAGAGAGACAGATGGAAAGAAATGCCACAGCAATATGATCATCACGCACTGTGAATCAGGAATTCTTCACCTTTGATACTGCGACGGTTTTCTACTCTTTCTATTCGGGACAAAATTCAGGAAAACAGAGAACGCCTCTTCATTTACATCAGTGGTAAATGACGAACAATCTTATGACGCTGAATGTCTAGTTGTGTGTTTGTGTGTGGAAGGGTGACTGCTGACCTCTGACCTTTGTCCTGTATCATGAGGAGCACCTGTTATCAACTTTATTGATCATGTGGGATCTTCCTGATGATAGTGAATAAAAATAAATCATGAAGCCCTGAATTACGGTCTGCTTTATATTTGATGCACTTCATTGCTGATGTTTGAACTGATGAGTACACAGACAAACAGGTGTTTGAAATCTAAAACCATTTAACCAGCTTGTTGAAGTATTATACATGCAGATTTATGCACTCACAGTAGGCATATACATGGAATATTTGTATGTTCAAAAATGAATGTCACTTTAAATGACTTTAAAGTATTAATTGCAATTATTTTAAGTTGAGGAAAAGCTATTTTAAAAAACATAACGGCAAAGATAAGATAAACACCCTAGAAAAGAGGAAATAAAGTTGAGGAAAAGCTATTTTAAAAAACACAACGGCAAAGATAAGATAAACACCCCAGAAAAGAGGAAATGATTCACTGTAACTTGCTGTCTCGGTCAAAAAAATCTGTCAGAATTAATAATATTCATACCCTCACAGCATTGTCAAATCCAGTTCTTCTTCAAAAGTGCTGATTTTAGTTGTTGAGAACGTTTGTTGAAACTAGTCTTTGTTTCTTGGTTGAAGTACTTCTAAACCAGCCAGGCCATTCTGTCCTCGTTCCTCTTTTCCAAGCACAGTTTGTCAGATCAAGCTTATTTGCATAATGTTAATTAAAGAAAGCTGCTTCTCATTAGAAATATAATGAAGTGTGTAAGACCTCCATCTCCATGTAAGACGCCAGGTGGCGTTCTTTTACATGTCGATCCTGCAGAGAACCCAGCAGATGTACTCGTTACCGATAAACCACATCATATCTGCTGCTTTATAGAGCTGGATTAAGTTTGGACAAACTCACAATTATTAGCCTGCTTAAGTGAAAAAGAAACGTAACATGCTGTGTTGTGGTAAAAGTTGTAGATCCTTATATATCTAATTTTGAGCCGGAAGCAGGTTTATGTTGACTGTAATCCATCCTGGGATTAATGAATTTGATCTGGATTACAGCAGCAGATTGTCGCACCGATGCAAAAAATATGTTCACCAAAATTATAAAAATAATACAAATTTGCAAATGTGTTTATTAAGAATACAGTGCTGTTGTGATTTAGCAAACGGGTAGAAACATGAGAAATATGATCATGCTAACAGTGAGTGTTACACTACAACTGTGTTTACAAAAATGTTCTGATGACAGATGTATTGATTCTTGACTACTGACGTATCATTTCTGCCTTCTCGTCTTATCTCAAATATCAAGTAAAATGACAATGTCATTGTTTCATTCTCCTCTGTTATGAGATATTTCATATATAACGGAGTTCCACAGAGGCAAAGCAAACTAAACGCAACACATTTTTGAGAGTTTTGGTGTCGGCATGAAAGAGTTCCTTCAGTCATGAAGATGTTTGGATCTGAAATGTGACCGTGTGTTGGTATTAAAGCCATGCATCAGCAGAAGACCATTCTCGGGACTTATTTCTTGTGTCCGCTCTAAGAACCAGTTTTAACATTCATTAGTTAAAGCAAAAAGGAGCTCAGAGGTCTAAAAAAGGAAAGAAACCCATTCAGAAGGAAAAGACAGGAAATGTAGAGCCACGTAGACCAGGCCTGGGATTCAGACAGCACCATCTTCAGGCCGCGCATCTCAATGCCATGGATGGATCTTTCTTAAACATCCTTCAAGGGCCCTGTCCCAAATGGCACACTTCATGTGTACTTACGGACTTACAATGGCCATCGCGTGCACGTGTCCGTTAAGTCCACGAGACTGTAGTATGTCCCATTCGTCATTTTAGCTTTCAGAAGGGTGCTCGCGAGCGCCCCCTTTGGCTATGTGCCCTCGATGCGCACTTTTGCCGAGTCTGCACTGGGGCGAGCTCCACAACAGCCTTCTACCCCACAGTCAAAGCGGCATTACATCACGAAAGTGTTGACTCAGAGGAAGACCGCGAGGGATTAGGGTGTGATTTGGGACAGGGCCAAGGTCTCACCCACTTCTGGTACGATGGGAGGGATGCGTCACAGTTAGAGTTTAAGTTCTGGACGTGTATTTTGTTCACATTCTTCAGCTGGGCAACAGGCAGAGCTCAAGCCAATCCCAGTGTTTCCACAGTGTGACCAAGAAGAGCGCAAGGGCGAGGGTGGCGCCAACCCGGGCGCGCGTCTTCATGAGGGGCGTGATGAAGTTGGCCATGGTGGAGACGAACACCAGCAGTACCGCCATCAGGGCCAGGATGACGTTGATGAGTTTTCCCAGCAGAGCTCGGGCATTCGCGTTCTCCACGCCCTCCAGCTGCACCACCTGCTGCTGTTGCTGCTGCAGCTCCAGTTTGGTAATGCGGGTGAGGCAGGACTCTACCGCTTCCTGCGGGCAAACACACACACACACACACACACTTGTGTTGTAACACTCAGAAGTGCCAAAAGTCATTGTAATTTACAGGGGTGTCCAATCCTGCTTATGGAGAGCCGACGTCTTGCAGAGATTAGCTCCAGCATGCTCCAAAACACCTGCATGAATGTTCTAGCACAGGCCAACAGACTACAGGACTGTGAGTAGCCGCTTCAGGTGTTTTTCATTCGCGTTGAAGCTCTGCAGGACAGTGGCCCTCCAGAAGCAGGATTGGACACTTTGTTATTGTTGGTCACCTGGATGTCTCGCGCTCTCTCGTACGACTGGTACGCCACTTTCTCCTCCATGCTGGCCAGCTCCTGCTTCAGATTGCTCATCTCGTTCTGATGGAGTTCTGTCAAGTCATTGAGTTGCTCTTCCAGACGCTCGTATCTGGAGGAAAGAGAGAAGAAACACGCCTGAAGATCTGGCTCTGGAAAGCGTTGGATCTGCTGTAGGTGCTGCAGTCTTACCTGTATCGCTCCTCCTGCAAGCACTGGGTCATGTAGCTGTAGTCGCTTTGCAGCTGCGCTTTCATGTCCTCGATGGCGTCCTCCATATGCACCTGACTGACTTTGATCTCCTGCAGGCCTTCCAGCAGTGTATCCCAAGAGGAAGACGAGGAGTGGTGGTGATGATGGTGGTGGTGATGTCCGTCCAGTCGCGGGCTGCCCATTGCCGCTCCCGCCCCGCCGGAGTTGCTACCACCTGCTGACCCGGAAGTTGCGCTGGAGCACTCGTCGTCGCTGCCGTATTTGGGGCTGGAGACCAGCGTGGCGCTGCCACTCAGAGCTCTGGGCGTCTCCTCCGTGTGCCCATCCTCCAGAGTGTCCTTCAGGTGGGCGATGTTGTCGGCGCTGCCGAACTTGTTGCGGATGAGACTAGCGAACTCTCGGGGTTTCGAGACGACGGCGGTGTGCGTGAGTGCAGAGACTCCGCCCTTGACTTCTTTCACCATGCCCCCTCCAAAACCACTGATTCCCGCTCGCATATTGGCACGTACGTCCTTCAGCCCCTGCTGCATGTCCCTCAAGACATCTTTGGGTTGCCGCGCAGGACCATTCTGCAGAAAAGGAGATAGAAGTCATTACCCTGGAAAATGCAGTTGGAAAGGGCATGCATGCATGTGAACTTACCTGCTCGATCTCTTTGAGTTTCTTGTGGTAGTGCTCAAGCTTCTTGTGCAAGTGTGCAATAGTCTGCGCAGACTTTTGGTTCTTCTTCTCAAACACGTGTTTGATGCGCGACGCCTGCTGTTTGTCCGCATTATGGGCCAGTTTGAGATACTCGGCCACATTATCGTCACGGGCCTCCTGTTCCACGCGGATCTGTTCGGTGATCTTCAGGATCTTCTGCTGCAGGTGTTCCAGCGCCGCTCGTGTTCTCTGGACCTCGCCGCCTGCCCCGTCTAACCCTGCCTCCACGCTGATGTTCCCGTCTGACCCGCCATGGCTCACGGAGGGCGGTAGACTGAGAGTAGACACTTCGCTTTTATCCAGCTGCATGTAAACAATGAAAACATGAGCACATGTAGCTGAGTTGCGCTGTCATGCTAACAGAAACATGAGACATGCACGTAAACATCTCATGTGAAACCACATGCTAATTTTAACACCTTTTGTCATGCGCAGCAGATGCACGAGTGAGTGGTCACATCTGTTTACAAGCTGAACAAAAACTCACACGCTCAGAGTGAGAGGCACACAGCGTGACCCACTTTCGTTCTGAAAATATCTCTACGTGCACAACATAGAAGTACCGGTATTTCAATGTACTGTATAAACAATATGCATGATAAGACAGCACTCACTATAGAATAGTAACTATGCATCTGAAATGAATCATTCATAAATGCAATGTCACAATTAACTCCCAAAACACGCTGGATGAGTGAATGTCACGCATACACAAAAGAAAGTGGCAGCAAATCTCAACCTGCAATACCTCGTCTGTAAACAAATCAACATGCATCAGAGAATGCGTTTCACATGCATGAAAAGATGCATGCAACCTTTACAGAGCCTTCTGCATATGTGTTCAGAGTCTCACTGACACAGCAGGGTTACTGCAAGCCTTGCATCTTCACATGCATGCAACAGAGTCACGTAACATGACACAACAGCACACTAGAATGCGTGTTTCTCTGAGACGAGGTTTGTTGTGTTACATATGCATGCACATACAGCAGGATTCTACGCATGTGAATCTGAGTCATGTTACCTGCTGAGAGCATGCGCGTGTGTGCGCATATACAGGCCGCTGATGGACACATTTATAAAGTAGGTTGAAGCTAATCGGTGGGGGACAGAAAACACACACACACATGCATGCAGCGTGAATCAGGGATGTGTGTCAAATGACAGTGGTTGAGTTAAATGCATGAGAACAAATCTCCAGCTGACTTGTGACATGCAGAACAGCGCGTGAGAGAGAGAGACAGACGGGTGATGATGGACAGATGGATGGAAGGATGGATGGATGGTACAACACAGGAACAGAAGATTAATTTGTGATAAATTACCATGGTCTTCAGTCCAGGGCATGCAGCTTGACTGCAGAGACGTGTAAGAGGGCCATATCCCTCCTGTCTGTCTCTCTCTCTCTGTCTGTCTGCGTTCACCCCACCCCTCTCCTCTAGCTGTCTATCTCTCGCTCCAGTCTGTCATGGTTCATGCTAGAGTCATTATCAGCTGCGGTTTCGTGTCTCTCATCTTTGTCTCGCCTGTATCTCACGTTTCTATCTCGTCTCTCCGGTTGTGTGTTTGTCTGAGTGTTTCGACGCGGCTGCAGAGCAGATGAACAGAGGGGGAGGGGAGTTCATTGGAGCATGCGTCACACACACACACACACACACACACACACACACACACACACACACACACTGCAGCATGTACAGGCACACACACTCTGAGATTAATCTGTGTGTGTGTGTGTTTCTTTTCATTGTGTATTAATGAGAGTACAATTGGGGAGTGTGTAGGTGTGTGTTTTCACAGTGATAAACACATTTTTAAGGGGTATGCGTGTGTGTGTTTGTGTGTGTGTGCATGTTTATGTGGTTTATGAGGACACAAATTTGTGTCTTTTTTGAAAATCTAAAAATGCAGAAAGTCTCCTGTGAGGGGTAGGTTTAGGGGTAGGGTTGGTGTAGGACAATAGAATATACGGTCTGTACAGTATAAAAACCATTACGCCTATGGAGAGTCCCCACTTTTCACAAATGTAAACGTGTGTGTGTGTGTGTGTGTGTGTGTGTGTGTGAGTGAGTGTGAGAGTGAGTGAGTGTGTGTGTGTGTGTGTGTGAGTGTGTGTGTTTTTGTGACAAATGAGGACATAAATGTGTATAATGACAAAGGTATGACAGGTATTACAAGGAGAAGGTGACTTTTCAGGACATTACCCCATGTCCCCACTTTTCAAAACGCTTATAAATCACACAGAATGGAGTGTATTGAAAATCTGAAATAGCACAAAGTCTCCTGTGAGGGGTAGGTTTAGGGGTAGGGTTGGTGTAGGGCAATAGAATATACGGTCTGTACAGTATAAAAACCATTATGCCTATGGAGAGTCCCCACTTTTCACAAAAACAAACCTGTGTGTGTGTGTGTGTGTGTGTGCGCGCACACACGTCAGTCTCATAGCAACACACTTCTTCTGGGTCACTATTATGCTGAAGAACAGTACCTGTTACGTTCACGTGTGTGACGCGCATCTGAAGTGAGTTTTCTTATTTGAAGGAATATTTCAGGGTAAACAACACAATAGTCATCTGTGGCGTTCGGTCGATTACAACACAAAAATAAGGTTGATTCGCCCCTCAGTGTGCATCTGTAAACTAATGGGAAGCAGAAATGCACTTAATGCACAAATAAAAGTTTGAAATACGCAAAAGTCAACATGAAATTAATTTATTTATTGAATGTTCCTGGTCTGATTGTGAACAATTGTTTTTCTAAAGACAAACTTTGAATTTAGAACTTGCTTCGCCTCCTTTACAACCGACGACGTTACATAAGCAACTTTAGCGTGACTAATAGTTGAATATCTATGTAGTCAGTTTCCTAAATCTAGCTAATAGTTAACATGGTAGTTTAGTGCCATCTAATAAATTGCGATACAGTAAAAGTTAACATTTGTATTTTTAAATACAGGTTATTCGACATCACGTGATGGCAGTAAAATGCAATTTCATGTGTTGACCGTAAACATGTTAGCTTGAGACCGATATAATTCACATACAAATCCAGAGAAATGGTCGATTAGCACCACATCCGTAACACAGCAGCGGAAACCAAGTACCCAACTAACAAAAACATGCTCTAAACGTTCCCATTAATTTATGAAATATTAAATTTTATTTTTGACGTTTGACGTGATTGTTAAATTTGATGTTCTCTCAACACACAGGTAGTGTTCACACAATTTATTTTTTATTTAGAATCAACAGATTGAATATTTAGGGGAACGATTTATTTGTACAAATCAATCGCACACACCAGAGTTTCTCTTCATAAACGGCTTTATTACAAGAACAATTAAATGTCAATCTACAATACAATATTTATCCGTAAAATAAATACAGCATATATTCTGAGCTCTTTAGCAAAAACAGACATGTGCAAGCTACAATACTCAAAATAACAAGTGCAATTCTCCATCAACGGCGAATAATCTGGATATTAAAAGGATATTTACAGACAGGTCGCAGATATCTACAAGTATCAAGATATGAGAACCATCACAGAGCAAGAACGGATTCAGTGAATGTTTGCTGAAACTTAACATATCCAACACTCAATTAGTGCATGTAGAAAGCTTAGTGTTCATATCTGTGATTACGTTCATTTCAAACAAACGTTAATGAGATGTTACTTGTATTTCCATGACTACAAGTAAAACTGAGAGTGTTTGTAAATATGCTGTAGCTGCGTTCACGGAACGCAAGCAGAACAAATTTCTCTGCAAATTCTTCGTTTAAACATTCATGCACTAACTCCCGCACTAAATTTTACGCAATTTACAAAGAATCTACAGAGACTTCATTCAGCTCGTGTTTCGCAAACGACGCCAAGCGTTTACTTAAATAAATCTACATTGTAAAAACGTATTTGCAGCTCCTTTACGAGAGTGGTGTGAGAAAATCCACAGGGTTTGAATTATAAAGAATTTTTGTGTAAAAAACAAAACAAACGTTGGCACCAAACGTTAGTTAAAATTAGCTACAAGTACTGTGCAATGAAGCAATACATTTGTATACATGCACACCGAAAAATATCAGTGTTTTATAATCTGTCGTGTTGTTCGTAATGAAATTTTGTGGTCCCACTAAAGAGTCAAATTCTGAATTTTTCCAGAATCTTTTCGCCCCTCCACACAAATCCTAGTGGATTTAAAAGGATTTTAACACATTTTCTTAAACGTAAATTTGTATAAATGTTAACCGTTGACATGCAAACATATAAACAGGAAGAGGAATGACAGAGAAACAATGTCATATTAATGAATAACATTCAAAAAAACATGATTGAAGATGGAAAATAAGTTCTGGAACAGTCTGTTGTGTGTTTCTTGATTCCGTCCATGACCCCGGCACCGATCAAACAGCGCGACCGCGACGGAAAACTGCTATAAATAATTGTTTAGAGTTCTTGAAAGGATGAAGGGAGATGACAGTGTGGAAAAACAGAAGATCTAGTGAGAAGAAGCGGTGGTTTACGTCAGTTCTCGTGTGTTCGTGTTATGAGGAGACGAGTCCCGACGAGACACACTAGCGTTCCTGAGTCTGTGTGTGTGTGTGTGTGTGTGTGTGTGTGCGTGTGTGTGTGTGTGTGTGTGTATGTTATTGTCCTGATTTGCGGGGTGTGACCACCACTCTCTTCTTCGCCTGGTAGAAATCTGTTTGGACAAGAAACCATTACATTTAAAACATTACAATTAAATATCACATCATTCACATATCAACTACACACACTTGTGTCTAAATTCTGATGCAAAAAAAACTAAAAATGCATAAAAAATTCTAATGTTTAGTTGCAACTTTCTTAAATTTTTTTTTTGAGTTTTGCAGTTTTCCCCTCATTAATTAATATTAGATACGAATTACTTGATAATACAATGATTATTTAAGTCAGCATAAATTACTGTTGTTAGTGTTAAAAAAAGTTTAAATAAATCTAAAATATAAATAGATGAAAGACTAATATTTGTTATTACAGACAAAAATTAACTATCTAAAAAATATATAATGTTTGAGTTGACGTGCTATAATTACTAAAACTGAAATAAATTAATGAAAACTATATATATAAATGTTTTAAAAACAAAGAACAAAACAGGTCAATCCTATTTTAAACTACTTTAAAACTAATAACAAGTCACTGCATTGTGCATTATTCACACGATAATTAAAAACGGTTTTCTTTAAATTCTGATAAATAAAAAAATCTAAATATTTAGTTTTGTAACTTTCTTTAAGTTCTAGTTTCATAATGATTATTTAAATCAGCATTAATTACAGACGGTTGAATTTGTTACTAAAACTGAAACTATAAAAAAAAAAGTGACTGGTGACTGAAATATGAAACAAATTAACTATAAATATTAGATGAAAAACCTGAAAAACTTAAATGTTGCCTTGGCAACCAAATGAAATAAATACGTTTGAGTTGAAGTACTAAAATTAGAAAAACTAAAGCTGAAATAAATTTAAAGATAAATAAAACTACTTAAGTTTTAGGCATTAATTTAAGTTTTGGTAATTTAGCTAAATTCATTGCTTAGTAAATTAGTAGCTTAATTGCTGAAATTATGACTAATACAACTAAAATTATATAAAAATAAAGCTAATTTACTGTTTAAGCTAATAAACATTACAATTTAAATACTGTTTAGACATTTCATTCTTTTGAACTGCTTATTTCTGAGTCTTAAAGGGTTAGTTCACCCAAAAATGTAATTAATTTAAATCAGTAATTACTCACCCTCGTGTTGTTCGAAACCCGTAAGACCTTCGTTCATCTTCGAAACACAAGTTAAGATATTTGTGATGGTATCTGAGCGCTCTCTGACCCTCCCATAGACAGCAAGGTAACTACCACGATCAAGGTCCAGAAACGTAACAAGATGATCGACAAAGTAGTCCGTGTGACATCAGCGGTTCAACTGTAACGTTACGAAGCTACGAGAATACTTTTTTTGCACAAAGAAAACAAAAATAACGACTTTATTCCACATTTGGACGTCATCACGCCGGATCTGGGTCAGCGCCGGCACACGCTCGCGTCATGATACTGTCGTGAACGCGCGTCCACAAGCGACGCAGTAGAGACGAAAAATTGTGTTCTGAAGATGAACGAAGGTCTTACGGGTTTCGAACAACACGAGGGTGAGTAATTGACGATTTTTGGGTGAACTATCCCTTTAAATGTTCTAAACATAACCTTAATTTTCTACAGATTTTTGAGATTCATCTGTGAATCTCATCTCTGTTTGGCTCCGCCCATCTCACCCGTGATACTCGTCTGTTTCCTCTTCAGCTCTGTACTCTTTTCTGGCGTTTTCTCCACGTCCCGCGGGACAGCGCTGAATCTCTCTGGGGTTCTGGGGATGTTCTCTTTACCCACGCGCAGCCGCGGATGCTTGCCCTCTTGACCGGCGCGGTACAAGATGGGCACCTTTTCCCCGGACACGCCCTCCCACAGGAAGTCTCCGCCCTCCAGAGGTGTCTCCGAGACGAAGTCGAAGCTCCAGCGGCGGGATGCTTCCTCCAGGTCCTTCCTCAGAGCGTCGCGGTACTCCAGCTGGAGCTGCTCGCGATCCACCGGCCCGAAGAGGTTCCGCCGCGTCGGGACGTTCCCGAGAGCTCGCAGGATCCGCTTGTGCATCGCCATGAGCTCAAGCTGCAAGAAGACACGATTACAGTCTCTGAACAAAGTCAAACTGCATTCAGTGTGTCAGTATGACAACAGATACGCAGCGAAAGTGTGTCCTCCCTGACCTGTCCCGGTCTCTCACAGTCATGCCTGAGCGTCTCTGTGCTCTGTATTTAAAGGCTGAAGTGAGTCATGATCTGCTGCATGTCTGGGCAGAGCTACAGGGACATGTGAGGGCATGTTCCTCCGGATCAGACGGGAGTGCAGTGCATCGTCTCACCAGCAGAGGGCACATACTGACCGCCGGCTAATACACTGCACTACAGTTTCAGCTGATGCATAGTGAGAATTAAACACTGGACTCTCTAAATCAAGCTTGCAAATATTTCAGTTTTGTTCATTTAATTTAATATAAGAATTACTTTTATAAGAAAACCAGCATAAATTACTGACTGTTGTTATTGTAACTTCTTGCATTTGTGGTGACTTAATTAGATCTGAAATTAGATATCAGATGAAAAGCTTAACATTTAAAAACTTGGACTTAAAATTAGAAATATTGCCTAATGAGTTAAAGATGAAGTACCAAAATTACTTATTTTGAAGTGTCAAAATAAAGCTATAAATATTTTTTTAATAATAATAAAAATGACAAAAGGATATAAAGTAACAAACCAAAATTAAAAAGCTAATTCCAAATATGAATAAATACTTAAGTTTAATAATTAATATATGACTGATGTCTCAGTTTATAAAATGTTCTTGTGGCTCAAGAGTCACATTTTATGCAATACGATAATTAGTTCATCGAATAATCACGAATTCTGAAGAACTTTCCAACCAGAACCCATATATAATATTAATCTATTATAGATAACTTTCCAAATAATTTAGCCAATACCATCTTCTTCCATGAGGAAACTTGCGTTTTAATATATATATTTTTTAATTTCTATCATTCATGAATACATCATGACGTAGTGACAGTACACGTCACTGGTTTCGCTCACTGCGGTTCAAGACGGCGGCGGGAAACCGAGCGTTTGTTTGATTGGTCAGAAGTCACGCGGACACGCCCACTCTCTCCTCTGTCCACGTAGATCAGATACTACTGACATTTCACTTCGCACTAACATTCAAACCGCGATCAGACATCACTCAATGACGAGCCACGCCGATCTGTTCCCCCTGACAGGGAACGTTTTTGGTTGGAGTTCGTCTAGATACGTTTGATTTTCTCCGTTGTTATTTTAAAGAAACTCTAAAGAGGCTTCAGGCTAGTTTCCGAAACCAACAGTGTTATGATAAACTTCAACAACTTACAAGCAAACGTTATAAACGTGCAAAAACGATGCGACTTACATGTTTTAGCAGAGCAGAAGAGTGCGGAAGAGTCCAAGGGTGAGCTCGCTGTTTGCAGGATAAGTGTTTGAGATCCTGGAAGACAGAATCGAGTTTAAAACAGAGCTCTTGAGGCGAGAGTGTCGCGTGAGTCTGTCCTGGAGCGGAGGAACAGTCGAGTCCAGACGTTCTGAACTCCGGTGGGCGTGCCCACGCTGGGGGCGGGGCCTCGTGAGCGCAGCACGTGGACTGAAGCTCGGTAAACACATGACAACACGTGAGCGCATGTGCCAGGACATTCCGGTAGATCTGCGTCACAGAGAGGAACAGAACGTCCTGTTTCTTTCTTTCTTCTTATTATTATTTTTTGTATACTGAATTAAAAATTACAAAAATAAATATCCAATCATCAAGTAAAAATTGATACAAAGAGTAATATTCTTCAACAAACTGGATCTTAATAACATGAAAACTGTAGACATTTTTTTTTTGTATTTCTTACCGTTAAGATAACTTATCAGAATTATCCTGAAACAACATATAGGCTTTTTTAAATTATTGCATTTTTATTTCTTAGATATTTGATTGTTAATAACACTCCCAGCATGACGATGTTCAGTGTACAGACGGACTAAGCCACGCCCACTTTCTCTCAAGCTTATGTGAGAGTTATTAATAATCAAACTAATAATGTACATTATATAAAAACTTAAAGTAATAAGCAACACAGTCTCACAGTTTATTGTATTTTAATCCCACATGTCGAGAGCATTGTAGTAACACAATTATTACTAGCGAGATTGGAAGCCGATTTCTGCCACAGGATAAAATAATAGTAATAATAAAGTAATTGCAACTTTTTATCTCACATTTATGACTTTTTTTCGCAATTCAATCAGAAACTCGCGATTGCAGTTTATGTTTATTTAAGTTTATTTTTTTAATAAAATAAAAAAAATCAGAATTGTGAGATAAAAAGTCGCAATTACTTTTTAAATTGTCAATTTTTATTATTATTCCGTGGCGAAAAGGGGGAAAAAAACAGAATCGAGAGATGTAAACTCGAAAAAAAGTTAGAATTGCAATTGAGTTTTTTTTCGCTGCAGAATTGGCTTCCATAGTTAATATAGTTATCATTGGTGACGAAAATTACTCAGATTAATAGCTAACAGAATAACAAATAATCAAAAGATTTACTATAGTCGATTTTGCAAAAAAATAAAAAGTAAAGGAGGAAACATTGTTGAACTCAGAAGAAGATATTTTGAAAAACGTCTCTGTTTTTGGCCCATAATCAAAGAAGAGCATGATATTGCATTTGATAAAGTACATTTTTGTAAAAGTGAATGAAATAGGTTGTTTCGCAAATGTATTTATTCTATACGAAACATATTTAATACATAATAAAATAATAGCTGCTCTAATTTTGAGCCAATAGACACACAAACAAACCAATCAATTAAAAAAATAAGTGAACTAATCAGTCGCAGCGAGGAAGCTCTTTGTTCACTAATGAGACTAAGAGAGTCCATCTTTCCCACTTTCAGTGTACCATTAACTACTCATGAATGAAGGATTTGAACCTACAACATTTAAGTTAAATTAGATATTTTAACCACTACACCTCACCAAACCGGAACCCATCAGATCTTTTTCTTCAAAAATGACTCCGCGTTCTATTATAAATGTATGAATTATTCTGTCGAAGGACGGATATCAACCCAGCTTTAATTAATGGGTTAAATTATAGCCTCTATAAACACGAATATTTAATAATTACATCAAGTGTCGAGTCTCTAGTTGACAAACTTTGGATTTCAAAAAGGAAATCTAAACTCTTTAAAGCAATACAGACAAGCAAGTGCCAGTCTTTTTTTTTACATACAATAATAATAGCTAAGCACTTATATTATGAGACATATTATGCCCATTTTTACAATATATAAGTCTCAGGTGTCCCCAGAACGTGTGTGTGAAGTTTCCGCTCAAAATACTCCACAGATCATTTATTATATCATTTAGAAAATGCCTATTTTGAGTGGAAGCAGAAACACGCTGTTTTTCGTGCCTGTCTCTTTAAATGCAAATGAGCTGCGGCTCCCCGCCCCCTTTTCCAGAATAGAGCTGCACAGCTCAGACCTGCTAAAAACATCTGTTTTGGTTCTGATTATCATGGTTATCTCGCTGAAATCATGCGTTTTAGAGTTTAAACTTCTGATATAGGGTTTTCTGAGCGCACACATCTGAAGCACACGCACAGAAAGCGGCTGTCGCAGCATGCGAGCACTAAACTAAGCTCTCATTCACACACAAGTTTACGTTAAAAACACACAAGTTACAAAAACAGTGGGTTATGTCTGTGAAGGTAAACAGCTGGGAAATAAATCGCATGTTTATTTTAGATCTGTGTGGCAGCAGCAATATACAGTAAATAAACCAAAGGATAAACTCCAAGTATCCTATGAAATCCTACGGGAGTCTTTAATAACATATCAAAAAGCTGTGAAAGCTGCCAAGTCTAACTATTTTTCTGCGATAATTTCCAAAAACACCAATAGTCCTAGGACTTTGTTTAATATCTTGAATTCTGTTTTTAATCCAACGGGCAATATCTGTCTTGCAGAGTCTTCGACTTTGTGTGAAGATTTTTTGTGGAAAAAATAGAAGCAATTATAAGACAGTCCATTATTTCCTTTACTGATGACCCTTCAGATCTTCTGACTCCTACTAGGTTTTTTAATTCCTTTGAGCCGGTTACCATGCAGGGTTTAATGGATTCATTCGTCAAACTGAAGCCTACTACGTCTGCTCGATATTGTTCCTACCCACTTTTTTAAACTGATTTTTGATAGTTTTGGGGCCTGGATTCTTGAAATTGTAAATAAGAGCCTTCTTTCTGGGTTTGTTCCAGCTTATTGTAAACATGAAATGGTGAAAAAGCCTAATCTGGAACTGTTTTATCGCATTTTAGGCCGATCTCAAATGTACCTTTTATTGCTAAAATTTTAGAGAGAGTTGTGTTATTACAGGTACAGACTTTTTTGGAAACAAATAATACTCTTGAAAAATTCCAGTCTGGATTTAGGACAAATCATAGTACTGAGTCTGCTCTTTTAAGAGTATTAAATGACATTTTGCTACTTGTTGACTCTGGGAACTTTAGATTTGAGTGCACCTTTCGATACAATTGATCATGGCATTCTTTTATCGCGCCTTGAAAAGTGTGTGGGCATCCAAGGAAGTGCCCTGAGCTGGTTCAGATCTCATCTTAGTAACAGAGCGTTTTCGGTAGGTACTGGTCGCGCTGCTTCATCTGTAGCTCCTCTTACCTCTGGTGTTCCTCAAGGCTCTATTTTGGCTCCCATCTGGTTTTCACTGTTCATGCATCCACTAGGTTCAGTTTTTAGGAAGCGTGTCCTTTCATTTTTATGCTGATGACACACAAATCTATTTACCTTTAAAACACAATGACAAGAATGGTTTAGAAACACTGCTTGCATGCTTAGCTGATGTAAAAATTTTGCATTTAAATGAGGGAAAGACGGAAGCAATTGTCTTTGGACCGTCTGTGGGTAAAGGAAAACCAACTTTTAACTGTGGTCATTTAAACTCTTTTATCAAACCAATGGTGAAAAATTTGGGAGTTCTTTTTGATTCCTCCCTAAAGTTTGAGCAACATAACTCAGTAGTTAAGTCATGTTTTTTCCATCTTAAACTTCTGTCAAAAGTTAGATCTTTTCTATCTTTAAAAGATCTCGAAAAAGTCATACATGCTTTTATCGGGTTTGGACTATTGTAACTCCTTGCATATTGGACTACCTCAATCCTCCATGCCACGGCTTCAAATGATTCAAAATGCCGCAGCCAGATTTTTAACAGGGGTTCGTAAACGAGAACACAATACTCTGATTTTAATGTCTCTAAACTGGTTGCCAGTGCGTTATAGAGTGGAATAAAAAATGTAGCTGTTTGTTTTTAAGTCTTTAAATGGTCTGACACCTTCTTATTTGTCAGATCTTGTAAATGTGAATAGGTCTGCCAGATGTTTGTGATCCTCAGACAGTATTACGCTGTCATATCCAACATCAAGATTTAAGTTGAAAGGTGACTGTGCGTTTGCGGTGGCCGCTCCTAGGTTATGGAACAGTCTTCCCTTATCGGCGAGATCCACATCTTCTGTGTATGATTTAAAATCTAAGCTACAGTCTTATCTTTTTATTATTGCATTTCATTATAATTCTTGGTCTCATTGGCTCAAACTTTCGTCATGGCGTTAGAGCTAGGGCACCGTTGTCGCTTGCGAAAATGCAATAATGGAGCCGCCATGGGTGTAAACTTACAGATTAAGGGGCGGTAATATAATGAGATCCCTTTGCCACGTCACCAAGAGAGCGAAATCAGACGCTGGCAGAAAAAGGCTTCCCAAAACAAAGTTACTGGGTTAATCTTTTTCACGTTTCATTGGTCGGCAGATGCACCAGGGACCTGATTATAGCACTTAAACCCTGGAAAAGTCAGATTTTCATGATATGTCGCCTTTAAATAAATCATAACGATATTCTGAGGACAGGTTTCTCAAGTTAAAGCTCTTGTTCGCCCTCTGCTGGTGCTCCATCACAGATACAGGCCAACTCTGCACACGATGCGTTAATTAAAAATAGTTGTCCCTTCTTTATACATTGTATAATGTATGTCTCTTGTCAAATCCCTCAGAAGAGCAAATAAAAACACTTGCTAAATTAAACCGGTCACAGAAACAAAGCTCCAAACTAATATACAATAAAACCTCAAACAAGGTTCAGAAGTCGTCATATTTTAATGTTTAACCAGGATCTGTGAAGTACACTGAAAAAAAAATTGTTAGTTAACTTCACAATTATAAAGAAATGGCAGGTAATACTGAATTAAATGTTAAAATTTAAAGTAGAAAAAACAGCATTTTTGGGCAATGCACTCAAATCTATTTGATAATTTTTTAGAATGTACATAAGGAACAATACGATTTTTACATATTCAAAGATAAATAAATGCTTTAAACTATGCTCATTGTTAGGATAAAATCATCTGCTAAAGAAGTACATGTCAATTAAAGACTCACTATCTTATTTTGACTGTAAATTGGACAATTTAAAAAATAACATTAAACAAATTCATAAAGAGCCCAAAGCATTTTTGTCATGACTTTTAATTCAGATCAACATTATAAACAGTACAAACACTACAAGGAAAAAAAATGAACAAGAATGAAAGCGGTTCTCCATTCCACCCCCCGCTGCCGTCATAGTGCTGTTACCCCCCCCGATCGCACAGAAACACAAATCAAACGCTCGAGCTCAGCGCAGCAGGACCAATCAGATTCACCGCCAAAAACACAACTAAAAAGAGTCTTAAAAGTGTGAGATGGAATGCCGTCGCATTAAAACTGCAAACACGCACAACCGCGGCTACAGAGGGAAACAGAACCGCTAAGAAGACAATGTTAATATAAAAAAAATACAAAAAAAAATTGGGGGGGGACTCGATCTTTTCAACATGTTTGATCTGTGCCGAGGTTTCCGTCACGACGGTCTTCTCAGTTCATTTCCGTTCAGTAGATCTGGAACGACTGTAAACCAGAAGATCAAGCATGTTTCTCAGAGGAATATTTCTTCCAAATTTTTCTTTGAATCAGCAGTTAAAGTAGCTTGAAAACTCTGATACAAAGTTTAGGTAGCAACATTCTTTTGAAACACCACCAATGTCTATGGTAACGTCCTTAAGTGTAAAAGTACAGTAAAGCTACAATTTAAACAGTTTTGACAAAACGTTTGATACAATGATAAACCTCTAATTTCTATGGAAGCTCGTTTCTGCATAAAAAATAAAATAAATGCAACTTTCTTGCAATTCTGACATTTTTTTTCTCAAGTGCATGACACTCACAATTGTGAGAAAAACGTCAGAATTGCACGTTTATATCTATACTAAATATAAATTTCATGCAAGTTTAAATCAGACTTTTTTCCTCGCAATTTCAAGTTTATATCTCGCAATTCTGAGATGGAAAGAAACAGGTTCTTCAGTGGCAGAAACAGGCTTCCATAAATTTTAGACTAATTAATGATTATAATTGTTCTGAATAAAAATCGTAGACTGGTTGAATTACAATACAAATCGACTGACAGTAAGTGGCACTTGTGGGTCGCAAAAATACAGATATAAACACTATTTATTAGTCTTTTTCCATCGTACAGAGGTAAAATAAAATTTAACTACTCATCTATATCAATGCCATAACAAATTTTGCCGAATGTTTGCAGACTCTTACCTCCTTGATCGGGAGAAAGATCGTGACAGCCTGTGGTTCCTGTCGTGAGACAGCGATCTCTCCCTCCGCCGCTCTCTGGAAAGAGATCTAGACAGAGTCCAGAATAACATGATGTTTAGAAAGCGCTCACAAAGCCACGCGGGAAAGCTGCGAGAACCGACGGACTCTTACCTGCTGCGACTACGACTGAGGCTCCTCCTCCTGGGCGATCTGAAGAAGAGAAGAGGCAAAGCGAGTGAGCGCGCAATCGACACACGGACGCACCTCACAAGCCCTGCAACTAACAGTCAAACGCACTCGTCACCGCCCTGATACAGGGGTGGAGTGGAGACCTCGCAACACATGAGGCTTCGGAGAACCTCCCTTAATAAGAGCGTTACGCTCCAGTACAGAGAGCTACAAAAGTAGTGCCCTAGCAGGAGAAACTCAACAGAAACGCACTGCAAACAACCCCACAGAATGAAGACAGTGAAAGAAAGCAAGAGCAGCTCTCAAAGCCCACGCTGCTTCTGTAACCTGAACCTCCGCTTGGGCTCCCCATCAGTCTGCTTGCCTAAGCTTAACAACGTCTGTCCAGATCTCATACCAACCCTGTTTGTTTCAACTCAACAGGAGATTTCTCCTCATCTTACATCTGTATTCAGCATTAAACTGTATGAAGCAGGAAAAACTTACTAGTCTTTTCGGTTTTCAACAAGCTAGAAAAGGCGAAGGGGAGGACGGCTGGCGGCCGGGGAGCAGAATTGGCGGGAAAGTGCAGGCCAGATGCTGCGAGCTGATTAGCTGGCTTGCGGATGGGGGCTGGATGTAGTGGATTTTTCCTGCTTTTATTGGTTAGCCGAAGGCTGTTGCTGGTGGTTGGTAGTGTAGACATTGGGGAACGTAAAACGCTGATTGGTCAGGAATGTGAAGTGGGCCGCTGCCGATTGGGTGTTAAGGTTGGAGGAGGAGGAGCTGACAACGGCATGCTCAGGAACCAATGGGCTGGTGCGAGCTGATGACTGGCAACGCCTGGGTCATGTGACACCAACCCAGCCAGCTGATTGGGGCACGCTGGTCACATGATGCTGAAAGAAGACTAGTAGACTGACTCAGAGGGTGGTGAGGAGAGGCATGGTGGTGACTCTGCAACGGGGTTCATTTTTATTAATATAGATGATAATAAAATAAAATAAACAACCTTCATGTAAAGTTAAGTCAATAAAAGATTGCATTCCAACCATTACTAGAGCCGAGCAGATTACTGAACACTAGCGACTGGGCTTTGACGTCCAATTCACAAATTAGCAATATTAAAATTAACGTCCGGGTCAAATTTCAACCCAAAAATCAAAAGAAACAATGCCACTAAAGGTTTTCTGCACCGAGACCTAACGACAATTAATTACATTTTTACATAGTTTTCTCATTCATCGACGCTGTAATTCTCATTACTATCACACAAAGATAAATGATCATTTACAATTTATATTACGTTAAATTTGATCAATGCGATGTGCTTATTAATTGACAGACCAGAATTTGCGCGAGAACTCAACCCAATCTTACGGGAAAATTCAACGAGCTGCAGATGAATTTGTAGAAAATTTAAGAAACATGAAGCCCCGCCCCCCCAAACAATTCACAATATACGAATGAGATCTTACGAAAACACACGAAGTAGCCGCTAATTCGCCACAGCGTTAAATATGAACTTGTGTTGGATAATCGTTACAGCAATGAGGATTTAGGTGAAACGTGCCAAGTCACAATGCAAAAAAATCAAGCCAAAAGCGTTTAATTTTGGAGTGAAACGTAACCCGGACACTTTCTCATGGAATTTACCTAATTATCACTTACTGGTCTGCATTTCAACAAAATATCAGAATTTGAGAAGCCCAGTCAAATCATTGTTTAATGGATATCAATGACAATGAAGATGGAGGAGCGAAAGATCTCCGGCAGACGCTCGTCAGAACCGGGACACCCGGCACCGGCGGAGCCTCCAGGACTGGCGGGAGGGGCGGAATCAGGTTAGTTTCCTCTGGAACACAACCTACGGAGAGACAGGCAAGCGGGAAAACAGGTTTACCTGCGCCTGGGGGCGGGGCTGCTGCGCCTGCGGTTGTCATCGCGTGGGCGTCGGCTCCAGGACGGAGGCGGACCCCGGTTACGAGAGCGCTTCTCACCATTGGACAGCTCCACCCTCACTCGGCAACCGCAGAGGGTCCTGCGTGGCAACGGATCGGTTAGCGCAGAAGTCGCTGGGTAATGGCTGATGATTAGCGGTATAATCCACACTCACCGTCCGTCCAGCTCTCTGACGGCGTCTGTGGCATCGCGAGGGTCCTCAAACTCAACGAATGCAAAACCGGGAGGGTTCCTGGCCACCCAGACGCTCCGCAGGGGTCCGTAGTAGCCAAATGCTCTCTCCAGTTCGGATTTGTTCCCATTATTTCCCAGATTCCCAACGTACACCTTACAGTCCAGAGGGCAGTCGCGATGCATGGCTGAACCTGCAAAACACAACACATACCGCTTCACTTTCCAACTCATTTCAATAACACGGCCGAGTATCTCTAGGGAAAGACATGTTAATGCAATGAATGGAGGTGTGGCTGCTTTCAGTCTCCATTGCCTCCATCTTCCCTCTTATTACCCGTCTATTTCTCTCACTGTTGCATGATGTCCAAGCGTAACACATAGCTTAATTGTTTATTAACATCGCCAAAGGATTGGTAGATAACCTGGATACAATAACAAAAGCCTTTCAGAGTCACTTTTAAGGTGCATTTACACAGCCAAGTTAAAGGATTAGTTCACATCCTGGTACTTTACTCTACCCCACGTCATCCGAGATGTTCACGTCTTCAGGCGCAGAGAAATGAAGGTTTTTGAGGAAAACATTCCAGGATTTTTCTCCATATAGTGGACTTCAATGGGGATCAACGGGTCCCAGCCGAGGAATACCAGTCTTAACTAGCCAAACCATCGCTCATTTACTAAAAAAAATAAGCATTTATAGTTCTTAACCACACATGCTCGTCTTGCACTAGCTGGACTCATTTTTAGTAATATGCAAACATACATGTAAAATAAAAATGGTGTTATTTATCATCCAATCACATTGCTGCTTGCATCGCTTCAAGAGCAAGTTTCCTCACACTATAAAGTATATGCGAGTTTGCGGTGTTTTTAATTGCGTACAACGTTTGATCAAAAATAACACACTTGACCCCAATTGTGTAACTATCACATTAGTGTAAAAATTAAACTTTCTGCGTTAGGAGGAATAACACAACATCATGTCCTTATCTAGACAGAGGTGTGTTACGAAACATCACAACACATGTTTTTAACTCAATGTAATTAAAGTTGAAATGACTTATACAGCTAAGTTGATTAGTCTTTTTATTTTTACAGTGGATAATTTCAACAGTAGAAGTGCAACAACACAAAACAAACGTTTAGAACGATAACCTAAATATAAACAAATAAAATCACAGAAATTGTCTATTTTTTTTTTCCGGTAATGCCTAATAATTGGCCACTGTTACTCAAAAGACAACAAGAATATTGCATTTGTAATGAGCAAACTGGGATCTCCAACATTACTGGGTAATTAAAGTAAACAGTAATAACAATAAAGACCTACATTTATCGGATTATTTTCTAATATAAGCATTTAGACACTCGAGATTTAGACGCCGACTTAGCTTATACATAGTTACACTTCAACTACGTGTAATGGTTCAACGAAAAGATATTTAGTAGTGCGTAAATTGTAACTTAGTGCACATTTCCGTCAAAACTAGGCTAAGTTGTAGCTGGCGCAGCCGGCTCAGAGGCGGCTCAGAGGCGTTATAGTCGCGTGACAAAACCGTTTAATCTAATCTACTAAAACCACCAAACATCCTAGTTTCAACTACTCAAAACGTTAATCTAAAAAGTCACAAATATGACAATAAACTGTAAAATGCGTATAAACGGAGAGCGTCTTTCGTTCGCTGCTCAAAATGGCGCATGACGATCACACGCGAGTGAACACAAACGAGCTCTTTAAGCGACAAAAGCAGTCTGGAGCCGCTGTGAATATAATTAGGATGATTGTTAAACTGATACGTGTAATTAAAGCCTCGCGGTGAGCGGCTAATCGCTAATCCGGGTCAACAGTAAAATGGCGCCTGCAAAAAAAAAACACACACAAATGAGGCGAAAACGCAATTCCGTCTCCTAACGCTCGCAATCAAGCGTCTCAAACATCAGAATCAAGCCCACTACAAGATCATAAACGCGAATAAAAGCCGATTTACCGTGAATGTCGCCTTCTGCTGACCGTGCGTGTTTCAGTCCTGGATCAGATCCGCTCCGAAATGGCGCCGCGCGGAAATACTGACGTGCTCACGTAATGTACGTCTCGACGCACGCTCGGGGGCGGAGCTTCAGGCTACGCGTCTGTGGCCCAGAGAGAGAAGCCCTAATTAACAATCACATCAGAACTAAACGTTTTAAAGCAAAATGCACGATTTTTAAATACAAAAAGCCACAGTGTTTTTTTTTAACACATGTTGATTAAACACAACTGATGTGATTATTTAATCTATGGCTAAGCTTCCTCAAAAAAAGGAAAAAAGGAATTTAATGAAGATATTCTGTGTAGAAACTCGCGTTTTTGGGGTTTCTGTTCCAAAGCACTGAAATCGATCATGAGATACACAAAAACCAAAAGGGTTTGTTGTTATTCACGTCAAACCAAATGCACCATTACGAAAATCAACAATGGTTTTACTACAAATAAAGCCAATAAACCACGGTTACTATAGTTAACCACACATTAACCAGGGTTCTGCTACACTGTGGTATTTGCAGTAAAACTGGTTATACAACCCTGTTGAAAAAAACAGCATATGCTTTGACGCTGGGATGCTGGTTTAAGCTGGTCCTTTGCTGGTTTATGCTGGTCCTTTTGCTGGTTTAAGCTGGTCCTTTGCTGGTTTAAGCTGGTCCTTTGCTGGTTTATGCTGGTCCTTTGCTGGTTTAAGGTGGTCCTTTGATTAAATAATCACATCAGTTGTGTTTAATCAACATGTGTTAAAAAAAAACACTGTGGCTTTTTGTATTTAAAAATCGTGCATTTTGCTTTAAAACGTTTAGTTCTGATGTGATTGTTAATTAGGGCTTCTCTCTCTGGGCCACAGACGCGTAGCCTGAAGCTCCATCTGGTTAGCATAAACCAGCAAAGGACCAGCATAAACCAGCAAAGGACCAGCTTAAACCAGCAAAGGACCAGCTTAAACCAGCAAAGGACCAGCATAAACCAGCAACGGACCAACATAAACCAGCAAAGGACCAGCTTAAACAAGCAAAGGACCAGCATAAACCAGCAAAGGACCAGCATAAACCAGCAAAGGACCAGCATAAACCAGCAAAGGACCAGCATAAACCAGCAAAGGACCAGCATAAACCAGCAAAGGACCAGCATAAACCAGCAAAGGACCAGCATAAACCAGCAAAGGACCAGCATAAACCAGCAAAGGACCAGCATAAACCAGCAAAGGACCAGCATAAACCAGCAAAGGACCAGCATAAACCAGCAAAGGACCAGCATAAACCAGCAAAGGACCAGCATAAACCAGCAAAGGACCAGCATAAACCAGCAAAGGACCAGCATAAACCAGCAAAGGACCAGCATAAACCAGCAAAGGACCAGCATAAACCAGCAAAGGACCAGCATAAACCAGCAAAGGACCAGCATAAACCAGCAAAGGACCAGCATAAACCAGCAAAGGACCAGCATAAACCAGCAAAGGACCAGCATAAACCAGCAAAGGACCAGCATAAACCAGCAAAGGACCAGCATAAACCAGCAAAGGACCAGCATAAACCAGCAAAGGACCAGCATAAACCAGCAAAGGACCAGCATAAACCAGCAAAGGACCAGCATAAACCAGCAAAGGACCAGCATAAACCAGCAAAGGACCAGCATAAACCAGCAAAGGACCAGCATAAACCAGCAAAGGACCAGCATAAACCAGCAAAGGACCAGCATAAACCAGCAAAGGACCAGCATAAACCAGCAAAGGACCAGCATAAACCAGCAAAGGACCAGCATAAACCAGCAAAGGACCAGCATAAACCAGCAAAGGACCAGCATAAACCAGCAAAGGACCAGCATAAACCAGCAAAGGACCAGCATAAACCAGCAAAGGACCAGCATAAACCAGCAAAGGACCAGCATAAACCAGCAAAGGACCAGCATAAACCAGCAAAGGACCAGCATAAACCAGCAAAGGACCAGCATAAACCAGCAAAGGACCAGCATAAACCAGCAAAGGACCAGCATAAACCAGCAAAGGACCAGCATAAACCAGCAAAGGACCAGCATAAACCAGCAAAGGACCAGCATAAACCAGCAAAGGACCAGCATAAACCAGCAAAGGACCAGCATAAACCAGCAAAGGACCAGCATAAACCAGCAAAGGACCAGCATAAACCAGCAAAGGACCAGCATAAACCAGCAAAGGACCAGCATAAACCAGCAAAGGACCAGCATAAACCAGCAAAGGACCAGCATAAACCAGCAAAGGACCAGCATAAACCAGCAAAGGACCAGCATAAACCAGCAAAGGACCAGCATAAACCAGCAAAGGACCAGCATAAACCAGCAAAGGACCAGCATAAACCAGCAAAGGACCAGCATAAACCAGCAAAGGACCAGCATAAACCAGCAAAGGACCAGCATAAACCAGCAAAGGACCAGCATAAACCAGCAAAGGACCAGCATAAACCAGCAAAGGACCAGCATAAACCAGCAAAGGACCAGCATAAACCAGCAAAGGACCAGCATAAACCAGCAAAGGACCAGCATAAACCAGCAAAGGACCAGCATAAACCAGCAAAGGACCAGCATAAACCAGCAAAGGACCAGCATAAGCCAGCAAAGGACCAGCTTAAACCAGCAAAGGACCAGCATAAACCAGCAAAGGACCACCTTAAACCAGCAAAGGACCAGCATAAACCAGCAAAGGACCAGCTTAAACCAGCTCAAACCAGCATCCCAGCTTCAAAACATACCTAACTAGCATATGCTGTTTTTTTCAACAGGGAAATGGTAATCAATATGCCAAAAAAAACATACTACTCTTTTACAATATATAAACCACAGTTAATTTTCATAAGGGCTTGAGGTGCTAAATTTGGACTGAAAAGGACCATCGTACTGTAAATTTGAGGTTTGTTGCTCAGATAAACCAATCATATGACTTCAGAAAACTTGGAATATAGTGCACAAGTCTATTTTAATTGCGTTTTAATTAGACCTCAACATGCTGTTTGGCTACTGTAGGCCAATATTCTTCAAAACATCTCCTTTTCTCTTCTAGAGAAGAAAGAAAGTCAGATTTGGTTGTAAATGGTGACAGAATGATCATTTTGGGTGAACTATCCATTTGTAGTAGTAGTTTTGTGGGTTTGTGGTCATCGGGGCGGTTGCTAATCAGAGATGTTTTGCTTTGGAGGAATCATCATCACTGACGTCCCCATCAAGCGCTCGCATTTCTCACTGTTAGAAACCACATCCGAGATGTGTTGCTAGGGCTGTGAGAGTCTTTAGCAGCGCTGCTGACGTGGAAGCATGCCGACGATAATGCTAAGTTTTGAAGTTCTAGCGAAAAGGCATTTTAACTAGAACACCTACGGCTTTATCGACTGGGATTTTTCCTTGCAACAACCAACCTGCATCAGTTTTTAACTATCAAACCTCTCCAATTCTGTGACTCATTTCAAACTTTTCTCATGCTTTTAGTTGAAAACACAGCCTTTCTCAGCAGATTCTCATTTTTGATGAGAACTTGAAACCCAAAATAACTCAAATTTTAATCCCAGCCTTTGAGCTCAGTGAGGATGCCAAACGGAATGAAACCCAAAACAACGATTAATCAGTAGTTTGACGTGACGCATTCATTATAAATGACTCTGTGGAAGCAACCAAAGCATATCTGATAATTGGGAGCCGAGGAGGAGGCGGAGGAGCTCTGAATCTGAGGTCACCAGGGGTCTATATAAACCCCGGGATCTGAGCGTCTGTCCGTCAGTCATCTGCAGGAGAGCAGACGGGAGCGAGACAGCTGCTCAGAAACACTGACACACTCAGAAAGTTAGTCGGTTCATGATCTGTGTGTTAGTTCTGTTCTGATGAAGGTCTGAGTCCGTGTTTCTGTTCTTCAGCTCGAGGCGTTTCAGTGTTCGGATGATGTTGAAGACGCAGAGATCTCAGCAGCGCGTCGCTCTCATGATACTGATGGTGGTCGCAGCCGTGCAGAGTCAGGAGAACGAGAGGTTACCTGTCTAACTAACTAACTATCTGTCTGTCTGTCTGTCTGTCTCTCTATCTATCTATCTATCTATCTATCTATCTCTGTCTATCTATCTATCTGTCTGTCTGTCTGTCTGTCTGTCTGTCTAACTGTCTGTCTGTCTGTCTGTCTGTCTGTCTGTCTGTCTATCGCTACTATTTCTTATCTGTCTGTCTATCTATCTGTCTGTCTGTCTGTCTATCTATCTATCTCTAATATTTCTTATCTATCTGTCTGTCGTTCTGTCTGTCTATCTATCTGTCTGTCTGTCTGTCTGTCTATCTATCTGTCTGTCTGTCTGTCTGTCTGCCTGTCTATCTATCTCTACTATTTCTTATCTGTCTGTCTATCTATCTGTCTGTCTGTCTATCTATCTCTAATATTTCTTATCTATCTGTCTGTCGTTCTGGCTGTCTGTCTGTCTGTTTATATATAGCTATGTTTCCATCACCTTGTATTTAAGCGCATTTTGAAGTATTGCATCAGAAATGAGTGATAGAAATGCCCCCCTAATTTGCAAAAATGTTAATTCACTCGCTTGAGGTGATTTTTGACTTCTTTCGAATAATGGGAGATGGAAATGCATTTGCTGAATAAATTCCTCCATGCCCATCAAATAGTCCTGCGATTTTGCGCTATGGTACGGCATTACCTGACTAACCAGCGGACCGATCTTATGGTCATTCTGAAACACCTGAGCAAAGCCCTCAAAGTATGTCTGTATAACTGCTTCCAGATCTGTCTCACGAGACTGTGTTTCCATCTCAGAAAGCAATGACTGCATTTATAGTGCTTCTTCTGCTCGCGTTATTTATTATATATGAAAATTATTGGGGCAGTCATGGCCTAATGGTTAGAGAGTCGGAGTTGTGGTCGTGGGTTCGAGTAGGTGGGGCGAGTGAATAACCAGCGCTCTCTTCCACCCTCAATACCACGACTGAGGTTTGACCCTTGACCCTGTGTGTGTGCACTTATTATATTCAGTGGCTTCTCCTACATTTCTTAGTGATATTTAGTGCTAGTTTATCAGGAAGTGACTCGCTGGATGGAAACGGTGCTGATTCGCAAATGTTTTATGCAATATTCCAGTTTTGCACATAAGTTAAATTCGCATCTTTGGATGGATGGGATGGAAACCCAGCTTGTGCATCTATGTATTTCTAATCAGTGCTGTTCGATCATCTGCTTGTCTCATGATCATGAAGTTTTTCTTTGTTCTGCAGCAGACGGGCGGTCACAGAGCATCAGCTGATGCATGATCGTGGTCGCTCCATCCAGAGTCTGAAGAGGCTGATCTGGCTGTCCAGCGCCATCGAGCGGCTTCACACCGCACAGACCCGCACACTGAACGCCGGCGAGCCAGACAGGAGGTGGCACTCTCACGACCCGGCGCCGCTCTATTCTCAGCCCAGCAGCAGCCACAAGAGGGTGCTGGAGACGCTGTTGAGCGACATGTACAGACCTCACCTGACCGCTGCACTCGACGACGGAGAGAAATAACATCCTCACAAATATCCCATCTGATGTCCGGCGAAAACTCAATGACTGCCTGACCCTGACTAGAATGAGGCACAACGTTACCCAACAAAACTAGATCACTGTCATTATGATCAACGAAACATGCTAGTTTCGTAAAGATAGGTGTATTGAATATAACAACGTAACCTTGATAGCACACGTACATCACAGAGACGTCTGCAAGACGTGTTTTTTAGAGTGTTTGCTCATCTGCAATACGTCTACAGGACGTTTCCTATCAGATGTCAAATAGACGTTTAGAAGATGTCTTTAAGATGATTTAGAATGAATGTAAAACTGACATCTTAGAGACGTCTGTCAGATGTTTGTACACAGCAGATGCTTTCCAGATCTTTAACAGACCTCTTACAGATGCACCTGTCCCAGATAGCAAACGTATGTCTGCGAGACGTCTGTTAAAGATCTGGAAAGCATCTGCTGTGTACAAACATCTGATAGACGTCTCTAAGATGTCAGTTTTACATCATAAACATCTTAAAGCCATCTTCTAAACGTCTATTTGACATCTGATAGGAAACGTCCTGTAGACTTATTAAAGATGAGCAAACACTCTAAAAAACACGTCTTGCAGACGTCAAATAGACGTGTCCGATCATCATCGGGTCAGATCGTATTTTTGATTTATTGTATGTGTGTGTGATTAAAGATGCTTTTCAGTAAACTGCTGTCAGAACTCATTTCGGATGAAACCGTTCAAGTGTGCTGGTGAATTTTGTGTTTGTCATACATAAAACGAAGCACCGCACACAAAAACAAGACATTTGTTTTCGTTTTCCAAAATAGTGAAGGTAGTGCATGTAATATTTGTATTTATTTATTGCTTGCACAATATTTCCAACTATTTCAAATACAGCTGCAACATTATTTTCAGTTTACTACATCACATTTCACAGTGCTCGGTATGAATTTGTGCTCTGACCGGCGTGAATATAAAATGATAAATAAAGTGAAACTGAAGTTCAGAATATAAAACATGTCGCACCAAAACAGAACGTACACGCAAAGTGACTCATTCAAACGTAAAACTAATTATTCAAAAAGTATAAATCCTCTTCACAGAAATACAGGAAACATAAGTACTAAATTAATCTGTCAGTATTCTAGTATTTAACGCAGAAGGTAAAAACAGTGTTATTGGCGCACATTTCTCTCTCATTCACACAAACACACTCTCTTCACTTCTGGACCAGTGTTTGTCAGCTATCGCTTCCTTATGCTGCAAGAGATTAAAGAAAACAATTGCTTTAATTGACAAGAATAGGTTTGAAAACGCATTTAAACCATAATTTTATGTACAAACCCGATTCCAAAAAAGTTGGGACACTGTACAAATTGTGAATAAAATCAGAATGCAATGATGTGGAAGTTTCAAATTTAATTCAGAATACAACATAGATGACATATCAAATGTTTAAACTGAGAAAATGTATCATTTTAAGGGAAAAATAAGATGATTTTAAATTTCATGGCATCAACACATCTCAAAAAAGTTGGGACAAGGCCATGTTTACCACTGTGTGGCATCCCCTCTTCTTTTTATAACAGTCTGCAAACGTCTGGGGACTGAGGAGACAAGTTGCTCAAGTTTAGGAATAGCAATGTTGTCCCATTCTTGTCTAATACAGGCTTCTAGTTGCTCAACTGTCTTAGGTCTTCTTTGTCGCATCTTCCTCTTTATGATGCGCCAAATGTTTTCTATGGGTGAAAGATCTGGACTGCAGGCTGGCCATTTCAGTACCCGGATCCTTCTTCTACGCAGCCATGATGTTGTAATTGATGCAGTATGTGGTCTGGCATTGTCATGTTGGAAAATGCAAGGTCTTCCCTGAAAGAGACGACGTCTGGATGGGAGCATATGTTGTTCTAGAACTTGGATATACCTTTCAGCATTGATGGTGCCTTTCCAGATGTGTAAGCTGCCCATGCCACACGCACTCATGCAACCCCATACCATCAGAGATGCAGGCTTCTGAACTGAGCGCTGATAACAACTTGGGTTGTCCTTGTCCTCTTTAGTCCGGATGACATGGCGTCCCAGTTTTCCAAAAAGAACTTCAAATTTTGATTCGTCTGACCACAGAACAGTTTTCCACTTTGCCACAGTCCATTTTAAATGAGCCTTGGCCCAGAGAAAACGCCTGCGCTTCTGGATCATGTTTAGATATGGCTTCTTTTTTGACCTATAGAGTTTTAGCCGGCAACGGCGAATGGCACGGTGGATTGTGTTCACCGACAATGTTTTCTGGAAGTATTCCTGAGCCCATGTTGTGATTTCCATTACAGTAGCATTCCTGTATGTGATGCAGTGCCGTCTAAGGGCCCGAAGATCACGGGCATCCAGTATGGTTTTCCGGCCTTGACCCTTACGCACAGAGATTGTTCCAGATTCTCTGAATCTTTGGATGATATTATGCACTGTAGATGATGATAACTTCAAACGCTTTGCAATTTTTCTCTGAGAAACTCCTTCCTTTCCACTTGTTCCTAGCCATATCGGCCTAGAAAATCACAACTTTTCATTTTCCGTCGGTCTTAGTACACAATCTAACTACAGAAGAGTCAAGTTCTAAATAGGAAAAATATAGAAACACTTTGGTCATTTTTGAGCGAGATGCTAACGGTCTAATCAGATTCAATGATCTATGCTAAGCTAAGCTAAAAGTGCTACCGCCAGACCCGGAGATCGGCGGAACGGGAGTCGGAAAATGAGCCTATTTTCAAAAATAGTGGCGTGTTCCTTTAAGTTGGTTCTGTTGGACACCAATGACGTTCTTGATGTTTCAGGTTCTCTAAAGCACGTTATTTTTAAGGGCGTGTTCTTTAGACGACACAAAGCAGACAGCGGGACACATCACAGGCCTGTCAGGACTAACCTGGGAGGGGGTTGGGTTGGATTTATCTGCTCTACACAAGCGTTCAGACTCACACTTAAGCGCTGTCTCCCTTAAAAATAGGCTTTTGGCATCAATGGTTCCACGAAGAACCACATCCGCGGAAGCTTTCCGTCACACAAACGATACCTTCAGAAGTCTACATCTCTCCAGAAGATGATTATCAGGCTTATTTCCTCATATCATTACAAACCTGTGTGACTTTCTTTCTTCTGTGGAAAATAATGGTTTTCACAGCGATGCCACAAAACCATTTTTTAAAAATCGAACCCTTTTCCCACTACACACAACCTTTTGTCCAATGGAAAGGTTCGATGGATTCTTCACGGAACCTTTATTTTTAGTGTATTTCAGGTCTTCTGAAGCCACATTAAGTTTTGTTTGAGGAACCGACCCACAATTCTGGTTTTATTTCCTTGAAGCTTGTCATTGGTGTTTGTTTATATTCACATGTTCTGCTAGAAGTCGTCACGCTCCCAAGCAAGCATCATTGGTTCTTGGCGTGTCACGTGACCGATTGTGACTCCGCATGCTTGTGTCAAGTCTGTTTGATGATTTAAGACGCACTAGTAATATTGACCATGTTTATGGTACTTTTATGATGCTTTTCTACCAAACATCTCGTGTTCCACAGGAGGAGAAAAAGCTTAGAGGTTAGGAACGCACTGTAAATGATGAGAAGGTTTGGTTTCGGCTTCTAGAAGTCTGATGTTCTGGTGTTTAGTCTGGAGGATTATTCAGACTCACCCGGTGATGATCTCAAACGGCGGCAGCTCCATGGGTTCTGGCTTCTCCGAGTTCTCTCCGTTCTCCACCGGCGCGTTCGTCCCGTTCACCTCAGCTTTCTCTCCTTCTTTAGGAGGTTTCTCCTCTTTCTTGGCCTCATTTTCTGCTCTCTCTTTCCTCCTGACGGTCAGACGAGAGCTGGCGCCTCTGCTGCTGCTGCTCTTTCTGTCAGGCATCTCTGAAACTGAACACACACACACCTCAGTATTTATAACAGCACTAGTGTGTGTGTGTGTGTGTGTGTGTGTGTGTGAGTGTGAGTGAGTGTGTGTGTGTGTGAGAGAGAGAGTGTGTGAGTGAGTGTGTGTGTGTGTGTGTGTGTGAGAGAGAGAGAGTGTGTGTGTGTGTGTGT
>JADLZM010021489.1:76438-88866 GCA_018148995.1 Sinocyclocheilus maitianheensis | reverse complement strand
GTGAGTGTGTGTGTGTGTGTGTGTGTGTGTGTGTGTGTGTGTGTGTGAGAGAGTGTGTGTGTGTGTGTGTGTGTGTGAGTGAGTGTGTGTGTGTGTGTGTGTGTGAGTGAGTGTGTGTGTGTGTGTGTGTGTGAGTGAGTGAGTGAGTGAGTGTGCGTGCGTGCGTGCGTGCGTGCGTGAGTGAGTGAGTGAGTGTGTGTGTGAGTGTGCAGCTGTCGGTCCGTTCTATTAAAAACCCTCTGGCCATAGAGATGATAGATAACCGAGATCTTACACAGGACATATATCCTACATGCACTGCAAGTCAAATGTTTGGATGCTTCTTGCTCATATCAAAATAACTTTTTTAGTTTAAGCACATACTGAAGGTCAGAGCCTCCTCACATACAGTGTGAAAAGCATCCCATGATGCACCTCATCAACTATAGTGATCAGAACTGGAATCTAGACGCAGAGGTTTAAAAAGAAGATCATCATGAAATCATTCTCAGACTTACATTTGTGATATTTAGGAGTTTTCATTACTGCACCATTACTTTTATACATGGAAAATACAATACAGAAGTACAGTACATGTTCCTATATGGCAAGAAATAAATAAATCAAATATGTTTACAATAAATGGCCCAAAATATATTTGCTAAAATATGTTGCAAAATAATATATTTTCTACCAATATATATATATGTTTGTATTTTTGAAAATATTAATTTTTTATAAGTCCACAAAAACCACAAAAAACAGTTTTTTTTTACCATAATACCCAAATTCCTTTACCATGATATTTACTTGACATTCCAGGGTATTTCCAAAAATTATTATGGTAATATATATATATATATATATAAGAATAATAAAAAGTTAGCACCACTGACACTTCCTGGTACATTTTAGTAAGTGTAAAATACCTAGGAACATGTCCAAAAACAAAAAACAAACAAAAAAAGCATGATAGTACCATGGAATTTTTGTGTGCAGCAGTTTGATGTAGTTGCAGTTCCCGGATGTTTCCACAAAGTGGCAGGAGTTTCCCACTAATGGAGTCAGACTGTGTGCAGCTCTCATTAACTTCATTAACTAGCCCATTAATGGAGTCTGGAGTAGCTAATAACTTGACAGAATGAATTCCACACTGACCTTCATGCTTAACTAGATGTGGTGAATATATAACAGACCCCAAGTGGAGCAAAACACACACAGACTAGTGTTTGCCATCACGACTGGGACGTCCCATTGACTTCTATTGTTTTAATTTAAGCTAAATATCATTACAACCCAAACCGAACCCTTTCCAACCTATTACCAGCAATGTGAAAACAAGAGTAATTTAATGTCATTGTGAGAACTTTTTCTATTTGAAATTATGAATCATTTATTTAAATGGAAAGTAGTGATGTAAACAGATCTGATTTAGTTCTTTATAGCCAAAAGTATAGCTCGTCATGACCTCAGGAGAGGAATACCTTTGCGTTTTCCTTTTCTTTTGAATATGACCTTTATAACACTGATCTAATGTTGTTTTTCAGTCTCTCCCACGCAGTTGATTGTCTTTATTTATGACCTTATCTCACTTCTGCAGAATGGAGGCAACGACTCAAGTCTGAAAACAAAGAGCATCTTTATTTGATCACATCTGCAGCATGTTCTCTGGAAAACCACCCAGACTTCTAAAGCTTTATTAGTCAGAATCTCTTGTAAATAACGAGGAGCTCTTCAAATTTTGCTTTTCAGTGTTTGCGAGGATTTTTTTTCAAGAGCCCTTACAAGTACAGACAAACCTGCATGCACTTATGACTGATGGATGGGTTCACACTTTCTCTGTTGAGTGTTCAATCTACATGATGCAAGACAGGTAGAGAGCGACAGAGGCCTCCGCGCCTCTAAACCTGTTCATTTGCATTCCAAGACGTCTTTCCTTCAGCATTCATCAGCGTGACGTCGACAAGAAACGGAAAAAGAGCTGCAGTTATGAGAGGAGGCAAAATGACTAGAGAATAACATGGAAACATCTAAATCTGGATCACATGATTAACTGCTATTTTTAACACTGTGGATTAGCAAATAGCCTAAAAATAGAAACGGAAAAGCCAACGTACTTATGCATGGTAATTGATGATTGCCATTCATATATGGTGGTGTTTACTCTCCAGTGGTCCACAAAAATGAATTGCTTCAAACTTGAGGTCGAAATGCTTACATCACTCGCTGTCATTATAAGCTTCATCCACAACAACAGAATGGTGTTTACCATCACCTACATCTAGTACAAAAGCACTCAGCTGTGTATGAAGACCCAAAACACACACACACACTCAAAATGTGTTATTTTGAGTGCACTACATTCACTAGTCACAGCGATAACAGCATCTCTTTCATTTAAATGAGAGTTTTACCAGGTAGCCCCGCCCACAATGAAATCTCATTGGTTAAAAATCTCATTACGCATAACTGTATATTTAACATCAGCAAATCTGAATTGCTTATGACTTTAGAAAACCATGCGATTGTAGTAATTTGAATGTAAATGTTCTTGCAAAGACGTTGGAAGATAGGCTCTTTTTGTAGGCTCTTTTTTAGCATATATGTTTAAGTCTGTGGCTTTTAGGGGTATAATTAATCAAATTACTTTTAATAACATTGCATAATCAGTAATATTTCATTCTCTCTCTTTTAGGCACGGCAGCAGGCTCAGATGAGACACCAGATGGCTTCTGACAGCAAGAATGAATATTCCTCATGCCTGCAGAAGTTCAACCAGGAACAGAATGAACATTATTACACCATCATCCCTAATATCTTCCAGGTGCACGCATGCACACACACACACACACACACACACACACACACAGAAACATCAGTCCTGCAGCAAACTGAAACCTGTTATAAAGTTACACACCTGCGTTGACTGTAAATATTGACAGAAATGACTTAATCCCTCCAGGAATAGTTGAGAGAATGGGTTAATGTGTGTGTGTGTGTGTGTTGTCATGGAAAGAGTGTGAGTGACAGTATTTGCTCGCGTTTATCTCTGAATGCATGTTAGCTGCCTTGTCATGTTTCAAGTTCATGTTTCAAGGTCTGAAAAGCTATTCTCAGAGGAAAAAACAAAAGGGGAGAGCAGCCGAGCGAGCGAGAGAGAGAGAGATATTCACTGGAATTCCCCTCCCAGGAGAATATGCTCACCTGGCCACGCCTCCTCATGTATCTCACCTGGCCACGTCCCCTTTTTGCCCGTTCTTGCCCTATAAATTTGCCAGCAGCAGCAGGTGCATTAGCAAACCTTCTGAGACTGAACAGTGAACCTCAAACCGCTGAAGACAAACCCTTACTGACTGGATTATTACTTAACTAACACTTAAACGGATTTTATCTGGAAACCAAGCTGCCTTTGGCCATCACAACTGGTAAATAATTTGCCTTTTGAATAATTACCTTCCAAGCAAGTTTCTTTAAAATAAGAACATATTTCTGATTTGCAGTTTTAGATGAAGTTCAAATTATTTTGTTTCTTATCTCGCAGAATTCTGATGGCGTCAAGCGAACTTAGTCTAATTCTCAACAACGCAAATGCCAACCTGTACCCATCTGAACCGCAGCCCAACTTGTTGAGCATGACAGCGCCAATGGGCAGACTCTCAGAGATGACCTTCAGCAGTAACAACAATAGCACAATGGGTAAGACTTCATCAACATACTGCTTACTTAAAAATAAACGAGCGGTAGCTCTTGAAATCTGTACTGGATCAGCCTGTTTGGGATGGTTCCCATCACCCAAATGGAGAGCCCAGACATGCCAATAATCTCTCATCCCTGAAGTCTGACCTCAGTTTCTGACTCTTAAAATCATTAACCAAGGCAATGTTTACCTTGGCCCGCAGTAGACGCGCAGGGATGGTTTCTTTATGGTCTTTCGGGCAATGCAGTCATTGTTGACACTGTGATCAAAACCTACAGGGTGTCAACACAACAGATAGTTAAACACACGGCCCTGGAGACAGTAAACCTGAGCTATTGTTAGGGGCATCTACACCGGGGGGTGGTTTGGGTGATCTCAGGTACTGACATGTCATGTGGTCACAGTGCAGATGTGAATGAGGCTAAACGTACTTTGAACCCGTTCTCCGGCAGGCCCTTGGGACCTGATGAACCCACAGATGTGGACCAGGCAGAACGTTCTGGAGTGGATCGGCTTTCACGTGGAGAACAGCAGGTTCGATGCCAGTCTGCTGAATATGAACTACTGCGACATGGACGGGATCACACTGTGCACAATGTCAAAAGAAACTTTGATAAGCATGTTCGGATCGATGCTTGGTGAACAGCTTCACCATAGTCTGGAGACACTAAAGGCCAGATATGGTGAGCAACAAAGATTAAAGACGCCTTTCGTTTAAATAATTTGAAGATTTGGCACTAACACCCTTGATTTATTTGTGTCTACAGCTACTGACCTGTCTGAGACATGTCTGAGTGAATCCGAATTAGACTTACTGGACAACATACTGCAGAACTCGTTTTCCTACATGCATGCACCGAGCCTCGGTCCACTTCTGGAAACGGTGGTGGTCCAGCCCTCAATCCCATCAGGTGAGACGCAAATTCCACTTTGCAACTTTTCAACACAAATCCCAAACCATAGAAAGCAGTATCCAATTAAACATACTTGTAATTCTCTTTGCGCAGACATTTCTGAGAACAGCTTCAGCTACTTTGATGAGTACACCAACCAGCTGACTCCAGAGAGCGACCACGGCTACGACTCTCTAACTGAGAGCTTTCAGAGTTCCCACACTGGTGCGTGTCGCCACAGAACTCTACTAATGCATTAAGGCCAAGCATCCCAAAGTTCTCCTGAAGTCTGAACGCTCTTTTCTTTGGTATGTCCTCTACAGGTAGCTTCCTGAACCCAAGCTCACCCGAGTCCAACAGCAGCGACTCCGACCCAGAATACTCAGAAATGCCTTACTCCACCAGCACTAGTAAGTTCCTCCGATTCTGATCCTAGAGGGTTACTTACCTGCAGAAGCTAGTTTCAACTTTAGTCAAACACACCTGAACCAGCTAATCAAGGTCTTTACTTGGCAGTTACAGGCAGGTTGAAACCTAACTCTGCAAGGTGGTGGCCCTCAAGCAGCAGGTTTAAATGGTATAATAAAGTAGGGAGTACCCAAATAGACCCATGTAATGTTTGACTGCGTTCTTTTCCACAGAGAACTTTGTGAAGCAAGAGTCAGTAGAGACAAAGAAGAGAGGCAGAGGACGACCCCCAAAGCCCAGGGATAGTGAGGGATATGAGCACTTCATTCAGCCCAAAAAAAGCAAACACGGTGAGTACACAGAACTCTAGTTGAAGAGGTCCCTAAAGCTCAAGATCAAGTGGCGTCTGCCAGTAGGTACCACTATATTAAACTAGACTCTACTGCTCCATTGCAGCTCCAAGAGGAACCCACCTGTGGGAGTTTATCCGGGACATCCTGATCCACCCGGAGAAAAACCAAGGTCTGATGAAATGGGAGGACCGCAGGGATGGTGTCTTCAAGTTCTTGAAGTCTGAAGCTGTTGCTCAGCTCTGGGGGCAGAAGAAGAAGAACAGCAGCATGACGTACGAGAAGCTCAGTAGAGCCATGAGGTAAAAGACGCAATTCTGGGATCGAGAGATTTGGGGGGGGGGGTTGTTTCGGTCGATGCTAGGACAGCAGAATAATCCGAATGCTTGCTTTTCCTACAGGTATTACTACAAACGAGAGATTCTGGAGAGAGTGGATGGACGGAGACTCGTCTACAAGTTCGGGAAGAACTCCACCGGTTGGAGAATGGAGGAGACCGGATATTGAAGTGGATCTGTCAGTCAAACCTAGAGACTTTGTACTCCTGCAAATGAGGAACTTTAGGCTGCTCTGAAGATCCTCTCTTTAGAAACACGCTCTTCCCAGAGGGAAAAGGTTTCACAGAAACTGTAAGCCAGAGTTTTGGCTAAAGTAGGTTTTATGAACCGGTAAAAGTTGTGCATGTCTGGTTCGAGCGGCACGCGGGCGTGGCCTGGATCAGATAGCATTACTACATCACTTAAAGACTCTATGTAAACACTTGTTCTACACAATGGTTGAACTGTTAGTGAATGTAAAGCTTTTTAAAGGCTCTCTGGTTTTGGGAATTGAAGTTTCTTGTGTAGGTATTTATCAAACTATTTGTCAGAGCAGACTAACAGAAGAACACGTCGTCTGTAACGTTCATATCTGCTGTGCTGATTGATATTTGTTCTACTGTATTTAAATGTATGTATAAACTATATATTCTTTGTAATACTTGTCAATCAAGTACAAATCAGATATATCAATTTCTCTGTGATTTGTCAAGTCACTGGATAATGTGTATGAGGTTTGCCTCTCAGATGTTATAACTATTATGTATGGCATTTATTTGCTGTTTTTTTTGTATAAGCCTTTTCTAAAATAAAATTTCTGATTAAAAGTCGTTTATCTTGCATTTGTGCCTCACCCTCCTGAGCTACGTTCCACTCAGCCTTATTTCAACATTTACTTTATAGCTGCTTAATTTGCTCAAGTCTTCTTATCAGAGATCACAGATGTGTTGTAACGTGACTTTCATGTGAAGTTTAAAACAAGTATGCAGCAGAACGCGGGGCGAATGCTATTTTTATGCATCTCAGATTTCAATGCAAATCCACTATAGAATGATTCAGCTGATTTTTACTTGAATTCCAACACGTTTCTTCATCATGTTTGAAGTCTTGCTGGTGTTTTGGTGATTTTTTAAGGCAGTTCTTCTTAAGTTCACATAATAAATAACATTATTTTTACACATTTAAATGTGATTGCAAATACAACAAGGTTCATTTTAAATTGTAAAATGAAAACACATGATTCATTAAATGCCCGTTTTTGTGCCGTTGTTTTGTTTCAGGCCTAGAATTTCCAAACGATGCATTTGATGCAGTTTGACCTTTGCTTGAACTTGATCGCATTTTTCATAGCATGTTTAGTTTTGCATTTTAGAGCACAAAGCAACTGTTTTGGCATTCAAATACACACGTTGCATTTGAATTTTGGATCCACATGCAAATAATTGAACAAGACAGAAACTGAGAACCATCGTCTGAATTCAAAGCAGTAAACAGTCTTTGAATTATATACATTTAATACCTGTGAGAGCTGCAGAAAACAGTCTGAAAACTCTTAATCTACCCTGGAATTATGGCCATCCGAGACGGTTAATCTGATGGTCTTGAACCGGATTTATCTTACACTAGAATCCAACAAACCATCTCAGATCACCAGTTACGAAATAGAGAAGTTTCACTCCTGAATCCTTATAGCGTCATCATGTTTAGTGTGTTATTATGAGATCTTCCAAAAAATAAAAAATAAAGAATTAATTTGTGTATCGCATAACCTAATTCAAGTGTGTTTCAGGTGTGCGCTGTTACACTTTCAGTTTTGAACAATACTATGTAACTATGCGCACGGTAAACATCAGGTGCTTTTGTCAGTTTGACCGTGACTCATGACTAACATTCCCTGTACGCTCCTAAAAGCGCTTTTGTCATGGCTGAAATTACAGGCAAAAAACATTCAGGTCAAGAATGTTTTTTTAATAATACGAGCAGGAAATGCCATTGAAGTCATTGGCTGCTTAACTATCTCTCACAGTTGCATTCAGTGCATGATGCTGTCGCTTAAATGCTTTAAAGTGCATGCTTCATTCACAGCATTGCCGCAAGCTGCACTAAATGCTCATTTTCTACTGTCAGATAAGAGCTTGTGTGTGTTTACTGCGCCCGCTGCCACTTCTCAAACGCCTGTCGAGTCTTGTTCGTTTGAAACGCCACATTCTTACAGTTCTCTGGAAGATGGTCAGTGTGTGTATGACATATTGATGCCAAATGAAACCCGAGAATACAGTAGAAACATCACAGAACTATTACTCAGAATTTTAGAGAATTGTTTTAATGCACCAAACATACAAACGATAAATAAATAAATATAAATGCATAAAAATTATAATTAACATTTGTGTGTTTTTGTGAAATTACTGCAAAGATAATAAATAAATACATGTATTATATATAATTTATTTAATTAAGTTATATAATTTAGAAAATCATATACAATTATAAAAATAAAAATTATGTATAATTATTATACAAATAAAACATAAAAATGAAAATGCATTTAATATTAATTATGAATTGCAAAAATGTTTCAGGATTGTTTGGCGTGTTCGGGTGGTTCGTCTGAGTAATTCATGTCCAGTAAATTAAATGATTCATTTAACAAGATACAATGTTGCAGTCACATGACTAACCAGACTGTAAACCATTCTGAACAACAACAACAGCACCAGCAGAAAAACTGGATTATTATTGAGTTTCTGCAGTTTCTGCAGTGTTTCTGTGTGTGAGGCTGGTTTCTGTGCACAGCATGTGATCATGAAGCTCCGCCCACATCCTGTCGCTCCCATTATGATCTCATATTACTGATTTGCATAAGTATGCAGGGATTTTCCCGCCTTCTCCCTTTCAACTTCCAAGTAAAATCCATGTAGATCAACAGCCCACACATACACACACACAAACACACACACACACACACACACTCTCTCTGTCACTCACACACACACACACATACAGACACACACACACGCACACACACACACACACACTCGCTCTCTCACACACACACACACTCTTTCTCTCACACACACACACACACTCTCCCTGTCACACACCCCCACACACATACACACACCTAGAGAATAAACTCAACAGTGTTATAGTTTGATATAAACCTAAAAGTTCAAGATCGGATTTGTTTTGGTATGCGATCATTTGTTAATCATTTCATTTCCAGTCAATATTTGGTATTGATGGAGTGAAACGCCCGTATAGAGATCAGCGCGGGCCAATTATTTATTACTCATGTAATAGCAGCTTTTGTTCAAGGATAGCAACTCATTGTTTGCGTTTCAGTAAAAACACAGAACATACACAGTATACTGGCCTTTGCAGCTCAACAAAATAAACAACATAGGGAAAAATGAGAGTGCAAGGCTTTCACTGTTGTCACATGACCTCTTTATGCCACATGTTTAATTTAATTCTAGTTAAAATAACAAATAATGCAATTATATGCAAAAGAACCCTATTTATTCCACATACTGTATGTATATGAAATATTACATTTACATATGGAATATATTAAATTAAATACATTAACTAATTAATAATAATATATAATTATGATAAGTGCATTGTGTTGCATAGTGTGATAAATGTAGAAATACTAATACACACATACTGCAAGGTTTAGCTGGTTAGCACGGGTTAGTTAGTCTGCTGGTAGATGATGTTGTAACTGCAGCTTGGAGCCAATCGGCGTCTTTCTCCATTGATGTCCGTTCAAACGTAAACGTGTCCGCAGGCGACATTTATTTCATTATATTACAGTGATGTCTGTTTCTCATAAAAACACCCGAAATACAGAGTCACATGGAGCTTATGGGAGCTAAACATTTGCGTTTTGGTTCCACAGATGAAGACATGAAGATCATTAATGACCATTTTTGGATGAACTGTCACTAACTACTGATAAATGCTGGCGATTTATTGGTGGAGTCTGTGTTTAACTGTCTGTAATCTGATGATGATTATGCCAACTTCCATTAAAGGTCTGTTCACACCAAGCACGATAACTATAATGATAAAGATATCGTTTTTTAAAAGTCGTTCAAAATGTAAAAGAAATGCAGAGTCCACATCACATATATAACGATAACAATACAGAGGAACGATATCGCTGCAATCACTGTCAGAGCGATGAACGATAAAAACATGAACAGCCAGAGCTTTAAAGCATCGAGCGCGCGCTTTTAACAAACAGAGTGCTATCGAACACTAATAGAGTTATGGTTTGTGAACGGGTCTGAACAATAACACACACCAGAGCGGTTAGGATTTCATCCTCAGAGACTATTAGATACAAAGAAACTACCTAAACAAACATGACTTTACAGTGCTTGTGAAAACGGTTTATGAAGTAAATAAACACAAACACCCATTAAAGCATCAGAAGGTATTTAGTTAAGAGTAGTGAGTTATTCTCTATTTTTCATTGGTTTGATTAACATAAGAAATGCAAATGGAGAAAAAAGAAATAGTTTTGTGTGCATTTGCTCAAGACTCCAGAGCCGCTCCGGACACACACCTTCAGATATGACATGATAAACACACATACACACACACACACACACACACTCACACTCACACTCACGCACGCACACACACACTCACAAACACACACACACACTCACACACACTCACACTCACACACACACACACACACTCACACTCACACTCACGCACGCACACACACACTCACAAACACACACACACACTCACACACACTCACACTCACACACACACACACACACTCACACTCACACTCACGCACGCACACACACACTCACAAACACACACACACACTCACACACACTCACACTCACACACACACACACACACTCACACTCACACTCACGCACGCACACACACACTCACAAACACACACACACACTCACACACACTCACACTCACACACACACACACACACTCACACTCACACTCACGCACGCACACACACACTCACAAACACACACACACACTCACACACACTCACACTCACACACACTCACACACAGATGACAGCAGAGGATCTGCAGAGCGGCTTGGTTACGTTCAGGAAAGTCTGTATTGTTGTTTGTTCTGATGGGAAGCGGATGAATGAATCCACACACGCCCGTCACTGTTCTGCTGTTATGTCACAGACATTCAGGAAGAGAGCTTTGTTTCCTCACAACAGATTTAAAATCACAAAAGTGAAGCATCAGAAACTCACTGCTGCGTAGCAGAAAGAATGGAGATATTAACAAGATCTCATCTGTCATCATTAGCACCAACAGGAAGTGGAGAATAACAGCAGATTTTACAGAAATCGCCTCATGGGTTAACAAAAAAAAATGACCATGTAAAATAAATAAATAAAATATATTTAAATAAATGAAAGAATGAATACAGAAAAGTAAAAATACAAATACATTTTAAATATTGTATTATATATAATATATGAGTTATAGTAATATTAAGTATATAGTAATATTAATAATAATAAGACATGTAACCTTTAAATGAGATAAGTGTATATACATATATATATATATATATATATTATATTATATATTGTTACCATGCTAGCAATAATACATTTAATTTATATATGAAACATAACATATAAAATAACAATTATTGCAATGCACATTTTATGACCCTCTTTCAATCGAGCTGCTAACAGACGTCACATTGCTTAGTTTATCTGGTATTTTGATTAAAATGATCAAAATGACTTTTCCCATAAAAGAGTTGAACTATTGATCTGGACGAGGATGATAAACGAGTGACCGTCATGAATCCTGATAAAGCCTGCCAGAGAAACTCATAAATCAACGCTTGTCAGATATGATGTCATAAAGGTCAAAGCAGCACATTTAGCTGGAAATGACGAGCACAACGTCACAGTGTTGAACATTAGGACACGTAAACAACATTTAGCTTGATTTAATAGCTTTACTCCATGTATACTACCATTCCAAAGTTTGGAATAAAGAAGATTTCTAATATTTCTGAAAGAAGTCTCTTCTGCTCAGCAAGGCTGCATTTATTTGATATAAAATACAGTAAAAACTGTGTAATATTATTACAATTTAAAATATGTTTCTATGTGAATATGTGTTAAACTGTAATGTATTTCTGTGATGCGCAGCTGTATTTTCAGCATCATTCCTCCAGTCTTCAGTGTCACATGATCTTCAGAAATCAGTATAATATGCTGATCTGCTGCTCGAGAAACATTTCTGATTATTATCAATGTTGGACACAGTCGTGCTGCACAATATTTCTGTGGAAACTGTGATGCATTTTATTTTTCGGGATTCACAGATGAACAGAAAGTTCAAAAGAACAGCATTTATTTGAAACAGAAATCTTATGTCACATTATAAATGTCTTTATTTCATCAAGGATGCATCAGTCAAAAGTGGCAGTAAAGTATTAATTTCTCGTGAGTGTTCTGTACGTCAGTGTGTTGAATCAGTCGTGTGTTGCGGCGTGTGTGTAGTAATGAATGTCTGTAATGTGGTTTTGTGGACTGGTTCATCTCGTCTGTCGGATGTAAGCTGATCTGCTCGTGTCTTCATCACTCAAACGGCTCTGCTGGAGCTTCTCTCTCGTGGAGGTGAGTTTCTCCACCCTTCTGCAGAGCGAGTGAGTGTGTGACGGTTGTGGGGCTCAACCGTTCATCTGCTGCGACTCCAGCTTTTCCAGGACACACACTCACACACTCACACACACACACACACAC
>JADLZM010021489.1:33366-66029 GCA_018148995.1 Sinocyclocheilus maitianheensis | reverse complement strand
CACACACACACACACACAGACACACACACACACACACACACACACAGAGACACACACACACACACACAGACACAGAGACGCACACACACACACACACAGACACACACACACACACACACACACACACACACACAGACACACACACACGTGCGTAAAGTAGCTTTTTTCCAAGGTTTAGTTTGTTAGCAATTTTATGTGCTTCAGCTAATTTGATTAGTATTTAGTAGTTTTTTAATATTTCTATTTAGCTTTAATTTGATTTCAGTTTTAGTAAATTGTAGTACCTCAACTTATATTTCATCGAAATAAGGCTGAAATTAAATAAAATATTAGCTGAAATGTTTTTTTTAAACCTCTGTCATTAGTCATATGAAAATGCATCATTCATTCAGTCAGTCACTTTTAAACATTATGTCAATTGTAGCTTATATTTCATCAAAATAAGGCTGAAATTAAATATTAGATGAAATGTTTTTAAACCTCCCTAGTCATTTCTAAAATTGATTTCTTCGGAATTTCCCATTTTCCTTCAGGTTTTGTAATTTAATATTTTTCAAAATGCTTCATAGTTAACAATAGCAACACTGATCTGCTTTGAGGTTTTCCAATGTATTTCAAAGAATACCATGGTACTTCCATAGTATATGTTTTTAAAAATTGGGTTTTACCATGATATGTGTCCAAAAAACAGAGCATCACCATTGTATATGTTCAAAAAACATAATCATGGCATCCAAAATCTTGGCGTTTTCTGTGCTGATTGCGAAAGACCCTGCACACATCCAGAACAAAGACGGGGATTTTCTGTCTAATTATATGAAAGTTTATCAGTGGCTTTGTGACGCAATGTCATTGTGTGTGAAGAGAGTGAAGAAATACTGAGGTCATGAACGCTGTGTGTCTATAGACGCACATACACACGGTTTTTAAACAAATATATTCTTCTATTCATCAAAGACGCAATGAATCAATCAAAAGTGACATTGAAGACATTTTAGAATGTTACACGTATACCACATTTTTTTGGACATCTACTCTGATGATACCATGTTTTTGGACATCTACCAGACGAAGACATGGTTTTACCAGAGTAGATGTCCAAAAAAATGTGGTATGACCATTGTTAAATGCAGGTCATGTGATTTCATGTCAGTCTGTATGTTGCTGACGTATCAATCAAAAGTGACATTGAAGACATTTTAGAATGTTACACGTTTTGTTTCAAATAAATGCGGTTCTTTTGAACGTTCTGTTCATCTGTGAATCCTGAAGAATGTATCAGTTTCCACAAAAATATTCATGTTTTCAACACTGATAATAATCAGAAATGTATCTAATAATCAGAATATTATACTGATTTCTGAAGATCATGTGACACTGAAGACTGGAGGAATGATGCTGAAAATACAGCTGCGCATCACAGAAATACATTACAGTTTAACACATATTCACATAGAAAACAGCTGTTTAAGATTATAATAATATTTCACTGTATTTATCAAATTCAGGCCAGAATGTGGTGGACCTTCGGATGTTTCTTCTGCCTGCCGAAACATTTCACCAACCCCAAAGTTTTAAACAGTAGTGTAGATAGACAGATATATGTTTAAAACGTTATTAATAGAAATCTGTATTGAATAAATATTTAAATTAGCATATGTGGTCCATTTCATATGATATGATAATATCACTATTAAGCATAGTGAGCACACGAGTTCTTTCATCTCAGAGAGCACAGGTGCGTCTGCGTTGTTCACCGGCGCGTGTCAGCTGCTCACGCGACACGTCACGGACGAGAACGCCAAGAGCAAAGCCGCGCGTCCGTCCTCCATGTCATCTTCGTCGTCCTCCGCGTCCTCGTCTCTTTTCATATGATATGATAATATCACTATTAAGCATAGTGAGCACACGAGTTCTTTCATCTCAGAGAGCACAGGTGCGTCTGCGAGAGGTCTGCTAAAGATCTGGAAAGCATCTGCTGTGTACCAGCATCTGACAGACGTCTCTAAGATGTTAGTTTTATATAGGGGAGCGCGGGGCACTAGGTAACGCGGGGTTAGTTGTAACACACCTGGTTTGAATATTTCCACACATGCTAGCATAACAATTTACAGTATTTAATTTTACAGTACCATATCAACATTATAAAGAGGAAAAAAGTGCGCCAAAATTCAAAAATCTTTTGAAGATGTCGCTGAACATTTATTTTACCATAGTAACATTACATTTCTGGCTTAAGTAAAATTTTTCATCTGTTTTTATTATTCATTTTAAATTAGACAAATCAGCTATTATTTTAATCTCCAACCTGTTATTTATCAGTTTACATAAACTAGCAGAAGACTAGAAGAAGACTCACTGACTAGCAGAAGACTAGCAGAAGACTCGCTGACTAGCAGAAGACTAGCAGAAGACTAGCAGAAGACTAGCAGAAGACTCACTGACTAGCAGAAGACTAGCAGAAGACTCGCTGACTAGCAGAAGACTAGCAGAAGACTAGCAGAAGACTAGCAGAAGACTCACTGACTAACAGAAGACTCGCTGACTAGCAGAAGACTAGCAGAAGACTCGCTGACTAGCAGAAGACTAGCAGAAGACTCACTGACTAGCAGAAGACTAGCAGAAGACTCACTGACTAGCAGAAGACTAGCTGACTAGCAGAAGACTAGCAGAAGACTCACTGACTAGCAGAAGACTAGCTGACTAGCAGAAGACTAGCAGAAGACTCACTGACTAGCAGAAGACTAGCTGACTAGCAGAAGACTAGCAGAAGACTCACTGACTAGCAGAAGACTAGCTGACTAGCAGAAGACTAGCAGAAGACTCACTGACTAGCAGAAGACTAGCTGACTAGCAGAAGACTAGCAGAAGACTCACTGACTAGCAGAAGACTAGCTGACTAGCAGAAGACTAGCAGAAGACTCACTGACTAGCAGAAGACTAGCTGACTAGCAGAAGACTAGCAGAAGACTCACTGACTAGCAGAAGACTAGCTGACTAGCAGAAGACTAGCAGAAGACTCACTGACTAGCAGAAGACTAGCTGACTAGCAGAAGACTAGCAGAAGACTCACTGACTAGCAGAAGACTAGCTGACTAGCAGAAGACTAGCAGAAGACTCACTGACTAGCAGAAGACTAGCTGACTAGCAGAAGACTAGCAGAAGACTCACTGACTAGCAGAAGACTAGCTGACTAGCAGAAGACTAGCAGAAGACTCACTGACTAGCAGAAGACTAGCTGACTAGCAGAAGACTAGCAGAAGACTCACTGACTAGCAGAAGACTAGCTGACTAGCAGAAGACTAGCAGAAGACTCACTGACTAGCAGAAGACTAGCTGACTAGCAGAAGACTAGCAGAAGACTCACTGACTAGCAGAAGACTAGCTGACTAGCAGAAGACTAGCAGAAGACTCACTGACTAGCAGAAGACTAGCTGACTAGCAGAAGACTAGCAGAAGACTCACTGACTAGCAGAAGACTAGCTGACTAGCAGAAGACTAGCAGAAGACTCACTGACTAGCAGAAGACTAGCTGACTAGCAGAAGACTAGCAGAAGACTCACTGACTAGCAGAAGACTAGCTGACTAGCAGAAGACTAGCTGACTAGCAGAAGACTAGCTGACTAGCAGAAGACTAGCTGACTAGCAGAAGACTAGCTGACTAGCAGAAGACTAGCTGACTAGCAGAAGACTAGCTGACTAGCAGAAGACTAGCTGACTAGCAGAAGACTAGCTGACTAGCAGAAGACTAGCTGACTAGCAGAAGACTAGCTGACTAGCAGAAGACTAGCTGACTAGCAGAAGACTAGCTGACTAGCAGAAGACTAGCTGACTAGCAGAAGACTAGCTGACTAGCAGAAGACTAGCTGACTAGCAGAAGACTAGCTGACTAGCAGAAGACTAGCTGACTAGCAGAAGACTAGCTGACTAGCAGAAGACTAGCTGACTAGCAGAAGACTAGCTGACTAGCAGAAGACTAGCTGACTAGCAGAAGACTAGCTGACTAGCAGAAGACTAGCTGACTAGCAGAAGACTAGCTGACTAGCAGAAGACTAGCTGACTAGCAGAAGACTAGCTGACTAGCAGAAGACTAGCTGACTAGCAGAAGACTAGCTGACTAGCAGAAGACTAGCTGACTAGCAGAAGACTAGCTGACTAGCAGAAGACTAGCTGACTAGCAGAAGACTAGCTGACTAGCAGAAGACTAGCTGACTAGCAGAAGACTAGCTGACTAGCAGAAGACTAGCTGACTAGCAGAAGACTAGCTGACTAGCAGAAGACTAGCTGACTAGCAGAAGACTAGCTGACTAGCAGAAGACTAGCTGACTAGCAGAAGACTAGCTGACTAGCAGAAGACTAGCTGACTAGCAGAAGACTAGCTGACTAGCAGAAGACTAGCTGACTAGCAGAAGACTAGCTGACTAGCAGAAGACTAGCTGACTAGCAGAAGACTAGCTGACTAGCAGAAGACTAGCTGACTAGCAGAAGACTAGCTGACTAGCAGAAGACTAGCTGACTAGCAGAAGACTAGCTGACTAGCAGAAGACTAGCTGACTAGCAGAAGACTAGCTGACTAGCAGAAGACTAGCTGACTAGCAGAAGACTAGCTGACTAGCAGAATACAGGATTTACTAGTTACCATATCAACATTATATAGAGAAAAAAAGTGCACCAAAATTCAAACGTTTTTTGAAGATATCGTTTTATTTAGATATCGACATTTATTTTACCATAGTAAAATTATAATTCTGGCTTAAGTACATTTTTCATCTCAGTTTTTATTATTCATTTAAAATGAGACAAATCTGCTATTATTTTAATCTCCAATCTGTTATTTATCAGTTCAGATAGTTTTTTTAATGCTTTGATAACTAGCAGAAGACACTAACCAGTTTTAAACTATAGTTGTGCAGATGTGGCACGTTGTTACACTGCGTTACAATGTGCGTATCTATGACTATAGCGATGTACTTTACACTGTTTACTTTAATTAATTTTAACGAGAAACAGGTGAATAAAGACTGACAGTCAATGTTTAATGTTTAGAAATTATTATTTTTACGACATGTAAAGCATTTTTGCTCGTTTATGTGGGCCGTCCCAAGCATAGCTGCAATGTGTTCACTGTCAAACTCCAAAATCAGATTATTTTTTAATTCTTAAAAAACGGCATTATTTTATTTGAAATATTTTTTTTACTTCATTTTATTAACAAAATATTTTAGTTTGGCTTTTATATACGAGATAACATTTTAAGCGGTCAATATGGTCATGTTACAATGTGTTCCACCTGCGGGGCATGTTGTCACATTCCACTTCCACTTTTTGAGGGTAAATAAAGAAAACATACACTGTAATTATGAAACAAAGCGACATATTTGTACTAGACAAGTGTAAAATTACTGTGGATTAAAAAAATGTATATTGTGAACCCCAAGTGGATTTACACAAACTGAGAAAGTCAGTGTTACATTGTGCCCCAACATTCAAAACCATAAACATCTGAAAGACATCTTCTAAACGTCTATTTGACATCTGATAGGAGACGTCCTGTAGACGTAGGCTATTGCAGACGAGCAAACACTCTGAAATAGAAGTCTTGCAGATGTAAATGCGACGTTGTTATCAGGGGTCACCATGCCAACATTTCCAAAAACCTTCCACTTTTCTGCAAGTGAACAGTGATGTTTATTGTCCACAAGGGGGCATGTTTTATCCTGGCGTTCTTCAAGAGCTTGATGAGAAACTAGAGGAGCAGAACTTGTGGAGATGGTCAGACTGGAGCTCTCGCTCATCCGCAGCACATCGCTCCATCACCCGGATCCGTTCAGCAGAGCCTCGCGATGATGCGGAGTGTTTTATTCGCTCTGATTGTGTTTGCCGGCTCAGTTCAGGCGAACAAACGCGCGGTGGAGATGAAGATGAGCTTGGAGTCTTCATCATCACCATCATCCTCCTCGTCGCTGGAGCTGAACCCCTCCGCAGCGCATCGCGGTGATGAGGAGGATGCTGATGCTGATGCTGATGCTGAAGATGCGCGCGTGCCGAGAGTTCCGCGCGGGTCCAAACACAAGCAGCGCGAGCGGGACGCGCACCGGCACCCCGACGCGTTCTTCACCACGCCGCGAGCGTTCAACGGCTCGCTTCGCGTGCATAACCCGCTGCACCCGCTCACGGAGGAGTCCTACAGCGCCTACGCCGTCATGCTGCTCGCGCTCATCGTGTTCTCCGCGGGCATCGTGGGTAACCTGGCGCTCGTGTGCATCGTGTCGCACAACTATTACCTGAAGAGCACGTGGAACTGCGCGCTGGCCAGCCTGGCGTTCTGGGACTTCATGGTGCTGTTCTTCTGCTTACCAGTGGTCATCTTCCACGAGCTGACCAAGAGACGACTGATGGGAGACCTGTCCTGCAGGATAGTGCCATACGTGGAGGTGTGTGACCAATCTAATCCGCAATCAGTCAATTAATTAGGCAACCAATCAGGCAGTCTGCTCATATACAGGCATCTACCCTGACAGCACACGTACATCACAGAGACGTCTATTTAACGTCTGCATTACATCTGCAAGACGTATTTTTTAGAGTGTTTGCGCGTCATCTGCAATACGTCTACAGGACGTTTCCTATCAGATGTCAAATAGACGTTTAGAAGATGTAAAACTGACGTCTATCAGATGTTTGTACACAGCAGATGCTTTCCAGATCTTTACCAGACGTCTCGCAGACGTACATGTGCTATCTACCAGGCTTACAAAAATATGTTCTAAGAATGTTTTACTAATGTTCCCGTTACATTATTTAAAAAGAAGGGGAAAAAAGACTTCAGAATCCCAGATAGCACGTGTACATCTGCAAGATGTCTGTTAAAGATCGCTTTAACAGACATCTTGCATGTTGCTAACACTACAGTCCCTTTTCTTTATAACTGAATAAACTCCTTTTTTGATCGGCAGACTTTAGTTTGTTTCCTTTATGTTGCTTCCCTAGAGCCAGGGTTGTAACAGCTAACATTTTAAGAACGTTACTACCCTGATAGCACACATACATCTCGGAGACGTCCATTAGACGTCTGCATTTCCATCTGCAAGACGTATTTTTTAGAGAGTTTGCTCATCTGCAATATGTCTATAGGACGTTTCCTTTTAGATGTCAAATAGACGTCTATTAGATGTCTTTAAGATGTTTATGATTTAGAATGCATGTAAAACTGACATCTGGCAGACGTCTGTCAGATGTTTGTCCAAAGCAGATGCTTTCCAGATCAAGAGATCTTTAACAGACAGCTTGCAGACGTACATGTGCTATCTGGGTAAATAACGTCCCAGATAGCACAGGTACGTCTGCAAGAGGTCTGTTAAAGATCTCTTGAAGCATCTGCTGTGGACAAACATCTAACAGACGGCTTTCAGATGTCAGTTTTACATGCATTCTAAATCATAAACATCTTAAAGACATCTAATAGACGTCTATCTGACATCTAAAAGGAAACGTCCTATAGACGTATTGCAGATGAGCAAACACTCTAAAAAATACGTCTTGCAGATGTACTGCAGACGTCAAATAGACGTCTCTGAGATGTATGTGCTGTCAGGGGTTAAAAAAATCCATCTGTTACAAAAACCAGATTACCACGGTAAGACGTCCACAAAACATACTAATACCACAGTACTTGTTTGTAAGTGAACAGACACATCAATTTTCTTTTATTCACCCTTAAAACATAAAGCTGTAACTAACCGCCGTTTCTTGAGTTCATTTTCCAGCCTCCTCTTTACAGCACCAGCTCTACTGATTGTCATGTAAATAAGCAGCGGCGAGAGCGTCAGCTGACCCGTACGGTGGTGGCCCTGGCGTCCATTTACGCCATTTGCAGTTTGCCGGAAAACGTGTGGAACTTCGTTCTGGCTTACGCGGGTGTGGAGGTGGGCGTGGCCACAAAGGCGCTGCTCGCTCTGATTGGCCAGTTCCTGTTGTTCGTGCGGGCGGCAGCGACGCCCGTCCTCCGGGTAATTAGCGGCACTAATTGGGCTCATTAGCCTGTTGAATGAGTGTTTAGAGTGTGCTTCAAGGGCAGGATTGTCTGTGGAGGGTGTGTGCATGTCTGCTGACCCACTTATGTGCACTAAAACATTTTATTATATGGCAGTAAATTAACAGATTAGATGAGATGCAAATTAACAGGCGTTCATGGACTGCTGCTGCTGCTGTTGCGACGAGTGTCTGCCGGATCCTTCGTCGTCGTCCATGTCTTCGTCCACCAACGCCACGGCCATCTCCTCGTCCCTGTCCTCGCCCGTCTCCGTCCAGGAGGAGAAAGTGAAGATCGTGTCGGGAACGTCGCCCGCGGTGTTCTTCGATAACGTGAAGGATGGTCCGGCCGAGCTGATCATCGGAACGCCGTGTTGATCTCGGAACGTTGGAATCAGTGTCCGTAAAAACCGTGAATGAAATATCGCCCGTCGCTAACACTCTTAAAGGGACAGTTCACACAAAAATGATCATTCTGTTGCCATTTAAATGTTCCAAACCTATACGACTTTATTTTGTGTGCAGAACACAAAAAAAACGTGTTAATAAATTATCACAATATTTTATTAAATTAAAAATATTATAAAATAAAAATGCTATAAGCTATAGAATTATCATGCCGTCGCTCACCGCTGGATGAGGAGAGTTAAACGCAGAAACGCAATTATTTGTGTTTCTTTATCTACGTTCAATCAGTTTTTTGTCTCACATTTAGCGATTTAAAATCCTCGTTTAGTTGCTGTATTTCAGTCTGTACGTCTATTTTCTTTATAGATCCATCACTTCTACCCTACAGAAATACAAAGAAATTGTGAACTTTATTGTATTTCATTGGAATTAATAACTAATATTTTGTTTATCCGTAAACATTGTACTGCTGGATGGACAGTTGCGGCAAACTTGAAAACATTGTGTTTTTATGCACTTAATTAATTTCAATCTTTAAATTGTCAGTGTTTAAAAATGAAAGTATGTTTTGGAAAAACAGAAATCGTCTTTTCAGATCAACCTTGATAAGTTTTGAAGAAGAAATGTTGTGTTTTATTGAGTCTGTCTCACATATCAAAGATCTCTGCTGGAATTAAACGACTTTACAAACTCTCAGCAGAGATAAACGACTCTGTGAACTATGGGAAAATACTGAAAAAACGTTGCAACTTTAACACGTTAGATAGTAATGATTATAATAGCAAAGTCAACCTGATATAGCTGAACATATTGTTAGCATCGAATCTTTTGTATTTCTTTTTTGTACTTGGTTGCAGCCAATAAAAGAGTTTGAATATGTCACGTAAACTTTGCAAACTTATTGCTTCTCTGTTTTACTCACACAAACGCTTAAAGGATTTGTACTTATGTGACCGGTCTGTGTGAAAGAATCGCACACACAGTTGAACTGCTGTCTCTTGGCCGTTCTGAAGTGATTTTCCTCCTACAGTAGATTCTCAGGAGGAGCCGTGGGGGCCCATAAGGCCCGTATTGTTCCCGAGCCGCGGCCCCCGCGCTGAATATCAATAGCGGCCCCTGAGCGGTTGCTACGCGACTTTCACACACCAGCTTTCGGCATTCAGACTCCAAACAGCGGCGGATCAGAAACAGACACGACATTCTCTCGGATCGCCGGTTGTCGTGGAGACGGGACCCTCGCGTTGATGTGGGTAACACGGAGGGGCTCCGCGGGAAGAATGGGGTAACAAGTAATCTGGGGTGGATTAAACGCTCTGTGCTGTCATGAACCGTACAGAATGAGGTCAAGAGTGTGTTTTACACTTAAAAAAAAAAATTAAGTTTCAAGCTGATTCTTGGGGCACAGTCTTTTGAAGTTTGCCATGTGGTAACAAACCTCAGAACGCAAGGGGTGATGGAATTTCCTTAAAACGTTGTGCTATTAAACCAGAGGATATTCAGGTAGCTACATATAAACATGAGTTTATGTAAATTTACAAAACTTGATCAGAAATTTTATCCGAGCTGAAAAGAAAGAACAATTTCCACAACAGCGCCCCTTGTGGTGAAATTGTGCACAATGTCATAGACAAATTTTTTTTTTATGTTTTAAATTATTAAATGTTAAAATAATATTACATGTAAAATGATTTATAAATAATTTTGGGATATATTTGTAAAATATAAATCTAAAATAAAGTATTTCGTCTGGGCATCTGCTGTTGAATACTATTATTAACGAAAACGCTGTTGCTATGGCGACCTCCTCAGGTGAACGTGACTTTAGCGCCAGATTAACTTTTTAGCGCCAAATGAAAATACACGCTGACAAACGTGTAATCTACATAACTAATTATGTAAATTACAACTACAAACTAACTTAAACACTACCCATTATGGAAGCCCATTTCCGCCACTGAATAAAAACATTTTATCTCACAATTCTGACTTTTTTTCTCAGAATTTTGAGATATAAACGCGCAATTGCGAGTTATAAAGTCCAATTGTGAGGGGAAAAAAATACAATTTTTTTTTACTAGTTTACGGATATAAACGCTGACTTAACTTGCAATTGCGTATTATAAAGTTAGAATTGTGAGATATAAATTCGCAATTCTGAGAAAAAGTCACAATTTCGAGATAAAAGCTCGCAATCCAGATTTTTTTCCTCGCTATTATGATTTTATATCTCGCAATTCTGTCTTTTTTTTCTCAAAATTGTGAGATATAAACTCACAATTGCGCGTTATAAAGTCCAATTTTGAGGGGGAAAAAGACTATGTTCTCAGAACTGTGAGTTTACATCTCACAATTCTGACTTAACTTGCAATTGCGTATTATAAAGTTAGAATTGTGAGATATAAATTCGCAATTCTGAGAAAAAGTCACAATTTCGAGATAAAAGCTCGCAGTTCTGATTTTTTTTCCTCGCTATTATAAGTTTATCTCGCAATTCTGACTTTTTTCTCAAAATTGCGACATCGTCTCGCCATTGCGAGTTTGTATCGTCCAATACTGAGAAAAAAAGTCAGCATTGTGAGATAAAAAGTCGCAATTACCTTTTTAATTGTTTTATTCAGTGGCGGAAACGGACTTCCATAACCCATATGTCTTTAAATAACAATAAAAAAAAACATTATGAATCTTTTTCGAAATGAAGCCATCCCCAGATGTTCACAAAAGGAGGTTTCATCACATTTAACTCACTTCTGTGGACACTTTTGTTCCTAAACTATAAACCCACGCAGTGTCCCGAGGCTTATTTTGTCACAGGTGTGAATTCATGAATGATAATCAGCACCGTAAAAAATACTGATCGGACACATTGTGGTGTTACCACGGTACTGGGTGTTTGACACGTTCATATTAAAGTACCGCAGTATTCCAATAACGTATTTAACGACATGTTTAAACCAACACAGTACTGTAGTGTAAGTAAATAAGCTGTGTGAAAGTCTCCTCAGAGTCAGTGTGTGTTCCTTATATATTCATTCAAGAGTTGACGGCTCTGACACCGTTTGTTTTGCTCCGTGTGAGATCGCCGTGGAAACCCTCTCAGACCGCTCCAGATCACCGCGGGGCTCGACGTCCGTCCGCGGGAGCAGGAAGACCACGGGCTCCGCTGGCATGAGCCGGATCAGACCTGCTGGACATCCGGCTCCGTGACAACACTGACCTTTGGCCTTCTCACATCCTACCGGCTGAATAACAGTCAGAGCAGAGGCCAAAACCAACAGCAGCGAGGGGTCTGACGGGATGAATGTGCGCAGACAGACCTCACATGAACCCTGTTAACTCGCTGAAACCAACAGAGCGCGGGAGCGTCTGTGTACGTTTGAATAAAAAGAGCGCGAAAGCCGCTGATGTGACGTCAGTGTTGCCAACTAATTTTCAGGGGAAGTTTCTAAAGGAAGGTTGATTTGTTGCTAAAAGTTGCAAAATTGTCAAATCTCAGCAAAAACATATATATTTTATATATATGTTAATTTAGATTTGCTCGTAACAATATAAATGCATAATATTAAAATATAAATAACAATTTTTAAATCCATTGAATTATCGAAAACAGTTTAAGTGTTATACTTTAAAGCGGTTTATTAGTAGTTAGCTAGTTTGCTGCACTCTAAGAAAAGTAAAAAAATAATGCACAATCTACTGTGTTAATATGAAGGAATTCTTTTTCCACAGGTTTTTGTACCTGCATTTTTAATTACGCATTGTATTTTGTGTTTTCGGGTTATAACGGATAATGTCTTGGAAAGTTACTAGCACCTTTTCCATTTTTCTGCATATTTTTCCTGCAGTGTACTAACTCATCAACAGTCGCAGGTACAAGCTACTAACAAAGTGTTGCATAAATGAAAAATAACAGTATTCAATTATGATTATTATTACGATTACATTAAACAATTGCAAATAGCAGCTAACTTAATTCCTGTAACGCGTGTACAGCTAGGCATCCTTGGTTTCCTCTTTTTGTGTCATTTAAATGGTAAATTGTGCCATTTAGTCACTTATCAAAAGTTGCGAAAAGCTGCCAAATAAATTTTAAAAAATAGCTAAATTTGTTGCTAGGTGCTTTTGGAAGAAAAAGTTGAAAAGTTGCTCAATTTAGCAACAAAATTGCTAAGTTGGCAACACTGTGTGACGTTAGTGTAGTGCGCGGTTTCTATGCGGTATATGAAATCAATTAATATAATCATTTATTTTGGGACAAATAATAATTTAACATGTATTATTGTTCAAGAAGTATTTTTTATTTTTCAGTCAAATCAGTAAACCTTTAGTTATCTTAAGAGAAAAAACTCTACTGAAGAGATTCATCTTATTAATAATTAATCAGAGAAATATTTGTATGTCTCTACTGACCTCTGCTGGAGAAGCTGAAGCTCACTGTTTAGTGCACAGTACTGCATACTATGTTTTTAAGGTAGGTTGAGCACATTGCACTGTGGGATACCGCATACTTGCATATCATTAAGCGTTCCGCAAGTACTAAAGTTAAACATGGTGCACAACACATACTACAAAAATATAGTATGGTAGTACGCTATTCTGAATGCTACTTTTCACATCACATTCACATCAAAAGCACCAAATTAAACTCTTTGTGTTTTTACTTTCCTAATGAAGTTCCTTAAAAAAGCAACATTTTCTCCTTTCTTTTAAAATGAATCTCATGAAGTACATATTTGTCCAGAGTATCACCGAATTAGACCTTAAATCAAAACCACATCTTCATTAAAGAGAGACGACACCGTGGTTCTGAGAGGGAAATCATTTAATTTCATTTTTAAATAATCTGTAAATGACAAGAACGACATGTAGTTATCACCGCGAGCACGAGAGAATAGAAAGATCCCAAATGAACAACTCAACGGATCCGAGTCTCGTACAGAAACACCTGTTATGTGACTGCTTTAAAAAGTTACTGTCTGATCCATATAAAGAGAGAGGGGGGGGGGGGGGGGCATAATCGAGCTCGGTCCAATCACACGCCGATTATACAGTAACTACGGCAACCAGCTCCATCCCATAATGAGTCATGCAGGGGTGAAATCACATGATTCCCCAGCAAATAAAAGAGCGGCACTGCTACAAACAATTAAAATATCAAAAGAAACATTATGGCCACATGTAATTAGACATAAAAAAATAATTGAATCAACACACAAACAGAAGACGACACACTGCACACTTCATTAACGAAGTTGAGGATGGCTTCATAAGTCGACTTTGACAAAGTAATTTACGAATCTAACAAAGTCACGTAACAGTTTGAATCCACTTAGCTATCCAAGTGAATTATGAAAACGACTTCATTAGTATAACTTCGTAAAAGATGTCAATAAAATCAACGAAGTTGACTTGGTTAGCTTGACTTTCGCAAATCAACTTCAACAAAGTCATTTACGAACTTGTTGTTACGCAACTTCAGCGCAACTAGGTTGACTTCGAAAAAGACTTGGGTATAATCAATGAAGTCGACTTCATTAGGTTGACTTCGTAAATGACTGTTATGAAGTTGATTTTGACAATTTACGAACTTAAAGTATGAATGTAACTTCATAGTTTGACTTCGCAAATTACGGTCAAAATCAACTTTGTTACGTCGGCTTCATTATACTAATGCTGTCGCAAGTGGTACAGAACTAAAAGTTGGCTTCGTAACGACTGCTATTGTCAACAAAGCTGTTTGCAGCACTTTTTGATAACAGTCGAATTGTAGTAAAAATACCTTTTGTAACTATCAAACAACTTCGTAACATCAAAGTCGACTTTGTAACATGACTTCGTAACCAGTGCAGCAGTGTTGATTACCGCCATTTTGTCGCATTGCGTCGTTCACTCTTGTGTAGACGATGAACTCGTGACAATCAAACATTAATGAAGATGAATATAAAGTGATTAGCAATTGCGAAAAATCAACAGAATAAACCTTCGGCATTTATAAAGTAAATATTACTCTAGTCTACATGACGGCATCCGTGCACAAACACCATCGCTCACACACACACACACACACACACTCACACACACACACACACACACTCACACACACACTCTCTCACACACACACACACACACACACACACACACACACACACACACACACACACACACACACACACAATCTGTTTGTTCAGATTGCTGTGATATGAGTGGGGTCTTCTTTGTTATTATTATCGTTATTATTATCATAGGATGCTAATCACAATAAGACAAACACCGTAATGCTCAGGAGGGAGATCTCATTTGGTTTAAGTTGCTATTTACATAATCCAGTCGAAAAAAACACTGTGAAAAAACATGAGTAAAAACATGCCAAAAACAACCAAAATATGTCAATTTACATATGTATAATCTACTGACGCGTTTATAAGCCGTTATGATTTAAGCCAAAAACGTCCACACGTGCGACAAAAACGAAACAGGCTGTAAACGAAATAATCAAAGCGAGAAAAATCACAAGATCTTCGTCTCTCCCCGATAGGAACAGCGTTCGGAAACAACACTGGACCTCAGCAGGAGATTCGCGCAACTCCGCCGTTTTTATTAGCGCAACGATCTGCGGGTCCGACAGAGACAGATCAACATTTTTCGCCTGATACTGTATCGCGTCCCGTCGAGAATCAAATAAAACACTGATGTTGCTCTGCACGCGCTCGCAGACTGACGTTCCGAAAAACAAACAAACAAACAAAGTGGTTGCCATGACAACCCACCCACGTCAACGATACAACGCTGTAGTCACAGCGACTCAAAAGAAACGTATAAAACCTTAATTTGGACACGTTAAACTCTTCAGAATGTGCTTTCAGATGAAAAGATTTCGTAATGCTACAATATTAACGCAAACCATGTGACCTTGATGCCTACGGGATGATGTCATGTCTGTAGAAACAACGAAGTCACGCTAACAAGCTAATGATAGTAAGATTTAACATCTTGCTAAACGCAAAGCAACAGTGTAAATCAACGGAATCTCCCAGGGAACGATCAAAGAGCATGTGGAATGTTCGCACAATCTTGGAAAAACGTTAAAACAAGATGGCGGCGCGAACGCCCCGAAGCATGTGACCAGAGAGCGCTAGTTCTGACAGATGCTGTGGGCGTCGTGTCAAGGTCTGATCCCATCTCCTAGCAAACACGCAGAACGATGTGCGCGAGCGAAACGTGTCATGTGACTTCATGACAAACCGTAAAAAAGCACATTCACGTAAAAGTAAAAATCAACGTTCAAACGATGTAAATGATGTGGATTAGTTTATAAGCACAGAGAGAGGGGCGGATGCCTGTTTGTTTAGAACGAAATCAAGAGCGCCTAAAATACAGTTGATCACATGATGCGGTTCCTCCAATCAGACGCTGGCTCCGCCTCCTCAGCTCCGCCGGGTCCGCGAGTGCTGGATCAGCCACTGTAGTGTGATGTCTGGAACACATGACCATGAGCTCATTAACATATGCATTTATTCAATATCCAGCAACCCGACCTCCCCACAACACACAGAAGTCAGCCAATCACAGAGCTCACAGACATTTTAAGAGACGTCTTAAAGGTACAGTAACACAGACGGCAGATTTGCAATTAATAGAACGGAAACTCATTTTGATATAATCTAGTGAATCATTCTCGCGTATCTGTGAACCATTTATTGAGAAGAACCGTCTCGAAAGAACGATTCACTCACAAAACAGACATCGCCGTGACTTCTGTGAAGATTTTATTAAATGCTAGGGCGGTAATTAAATATTTTTAACAGTGGAGTATCATTGAGAAAAAAAAATCTATCAAGTATCATTGAAGTCTTACCGATGTTGTCCTTCTCCTTACAGGAGATGGAGTAACAGCAGATCTCTCGGTCCTGGATGGCCGACAGGTTCCTGTAGATCACATTTAACAAGCGTTTCCAGTCATCGGATCGGAACCAGACTGCATTAAAACTTCAAAGACTCAGATGCTTTGGATTTAGTTATGAACTGTTACAGACGAACTCACATTCTCTCGATGAGCTCCTTCTCATCCAGAGCTCCGGGAAGATCTCGCTTATTGCCCAAAACCAGAACCTGAGGAAAGACGGACACTTTTATGATCCAATATCCACATAGAGACAAAAAAACATGCTCTAAACACATGAACGAAGCAGAAATGATCACGGCAGACTCACTGGGATTCCCTGCAGCTGCGGTTTGTCTAATAAGTTGTGCAGTTCGTTCTTCGACGCCTCGATCTTCTCTGGATCCGCCGCATCAACCATGTACCTGAACGACACACGCGATCTGTTAGGAACGCAGGACATCATAACGGCATTTAGGTAACGTACCTGAGATTACGAGTATACTCACACGATAGTGCTGACGCCGCGACAGTATCGCTCCCACATGCTCCTGAAGCGCGGCTGACCGCCGATGTCCCACAGCTACAACACACACACACACACACACACACACACACACTATCACTCATTTACTACAATACAGTGTAAGACACGCGGAAATCATTAGAAGTAAAAGCCATAAAATATTTGAAACTATATATTATAGTCTTTTTGTATTAAGTAGGCATAATCGAGCTCGGTCCAATCACACGCCGATTATACAGTAACTACGGCAACCAGCTCCATCCCATAATGAGTCATGCAGGGGTGAAATCACATGATTCCCCAGCAAATAAAAGAGCGGCACGGCTACAAACAATTAAAATATCAAAAGAAACATTATGGCCACATGTAATTAGACATAAAAAAATAATTGAATCAACACACAAACAGAAGACGACACACTGCATACTTCATTAACGAAGTTGAGGATGACTTCATAAGTCGACTTTGACAAAGTAATTTACGAATCTAACAAAGTCACGTAACAGTTTGAATCCACTTAGCTATCCAAGTGAATTATGAAAACGACTTCATTAGTATAACTTCGTAAAAGATGTCAATAAAATCAACGAAGTTGACTTGGTTAGCTTGACTTTCGCAAATCAACTTCAACAAAGTCATTTACGAACTTGTTGTTACGCAACTTCAGCGCAACTAGGTTGACTTCGAAAAAGACTTGGGTATAATCAATGAAGTCGACTTCATTAGGTTGACTTCGTAAATTACTGTTATGAAGTTGATTTTGACAATTTACGAACTTAAAGTATGAATGTAACTTCATAGTTTGACTTCGCAAATTACGGTCAAAATCAACTTTGTTACGTCGGCTTCATTATACTAATGCTGTCGCAAGTGGTACAGAACTAAAAGTTGGCTTCGTAACGACTGCTATTGTCAACAAAGCTGTTTGCAGCACTTTTTGATAACAGTCGAATTGTAGTAAAAATACCTTTTGTAACTATCAAACAACTTCGTAACATCAAAGTCGACTTTGTAACATGACTTCGTAACCAGTGCAGCAGTGTTGATTACCGCCATTTTGTCGCATTGCGTCGTTCACTCTTGTGTAGACGATGAACTCGTGACAATCAAACATTAATGAAGATGAATATAAAGTGATTAGCAATTGCGAAAAATCAACAGAATAAACCTTCGGCATTTATAAAGTAAATATTACTCTAGTCTACATGACGGCATCCGTGCACAAACACCATCGCTCACACACACACACACACACACACACACACACACACACACACACACTCACACACACACTCTCTCACACACACACACACACACACACACACACACACACACACACACACACACACACACACACACACAATCTGTTTGTTCAGATTGCTGTGATATGAGTGGGGTCTTCTTTGTTATTATTATCGTTATTATTATCATAGGATGCTAATCACAATAAGACAAACACCGTAATGCTCAGGAGGGAGATCTCATTTGGTTTAAGTTGCTATTTACATAATCCAGTCGAAAAAAACACTGTGAAAAAACATGAGTAAAAACATGCCAAAAACAACCAAAATATGTCAATTTACATATGTATAATCTACTGACGCGTTTATAAGCCGTTATGATTTAAGCCAAAAACGTCCACACGTGCGACAAAAACGAAACAGGCTGTAAACGAAATAATCAAAGCGAGAAAAATCACAAGATCTTCGTCTCTCCCCGATAGGAACAGCGTTCGGAAACAACACTGGACCTCAGCAGGAGATTCGCGCAACTCCGCCGTTTTTATTAGCGCAACGATCTGCGGGTCCGACAGAGACAGATCAACATTTTTCGCCTGATACTGTATCGCGTCCCGTCGAGAATCAAATAAAACACTGATGTTGCTCTGCACGCGCTCGCAGACTGACGTTCCGAAAAACAAACAAACAAACAAAGTGGTTGCCATGACAACCCACCCACGTCAACGATACAACGCTGTAGTCACAGCGACTCAAAAGAAACGTATAAAACCTTAATTTGGACACGTTAAACTCTTCAGAATGTGCTTTCAGATGAAAAGATTTCGTAATGCTACAATATTAACGCAAACCATGTGACCTTGATGCCTACGGGATGATGTCATGTCTGTAGAAACAACGAAGTCACGCTAACAAGCTAATGATAGTAAGATTTAACATCTTGCTAAACGCAAAGCAACAGTGTAAATCAACGGAATCTCCCAGGGAACGATCAAAGAGCATGTGGAATGTTCGCACAATCTTGGAAAAACGTTAAAACAAGATGGCGGCGCGAACGCCCCGAAGCATGTGACCAGAGAGCGCTAGTTCTGACAGATGCTGTGGGCGTCGTGTCAAGGTCTGATCCCATCTCCTAGCAAACACGCAGAACGATGTGCGCGAGCGAAACGTGTCATGTGACTTCATGACAAACCGTAAAAAAGCACATTCACGTAAAAGTAAAAATCAACGTTCAAACGATGTAAATGATGTGGATTAGTTTATAAGCACAGAGAGAGGGGCGGATGCCTGTTTGTTTAGAACGAAATCAAGAGCGCCTAAAATACAGTTGATCACATGATGCGGTTCCTCCAATCAGATGCTGGCTCCGCCCCCTCAGCTCCGCCGGGTCCGCGAGTGCTGGATCAGCCACTGTAGTGTGATGTCTGGAACACATGACCATGAGCTCATTAACATATGCATTTATTCAATATCCAGCAACCCGACCTCCCCACAACACACAGAAGTCAGCCAATCACAGAGCTCACAGACATTTTAAGAGACGTCTTAAAGGTACAGTAACACAGACGGCAGATTTGCAATTAATAGAACGGAAACTCATTTTGATATAATCTAGTGAATCATTCTCGCGTATCTGTGAACCATTTATTGAGAAGAACCGTCTCGAAAGAACGATTCACTCACAAAACAGACATCGCCGTGACTTCTGTGAAGATTTTATTAAATGCTAGGGCGGTAATTAAATATTTTTAACAGTGGAGTATCATTGAGAAAAAAAAATCTATCAAGTATCATTGAAGTCTTACCGATGTTGTCCTGCTCCTTACAGGAGATGGAGTAACAGCAGATCTCTCGGTCCTGGATGGCCGACAGGTTCCTGTAGATCACATTTAACAAGCGTTTCCAGTCATCGGATCGGAACCAGACTGCATTAAAACTTCAAAGACTCAGATGCTTTGGATTTAGTTATGAACTGTTACAGACGAACTCACATTCTCTCGATGAGCTCCTTCTCATCCAGAGCTCCGGGAAGATCTCGCTTATTGCCCAAAACCAGAACCTGAGGAAAGACGGACACTTTTATGATCCAATATCCACATAGAGACAAAAAAACATGCTCTAAACACATGAACGAAGCAGAAATGATCACGGCAGACTCACTGGGATTCCCTGCAGCTGCGGTTTGTCTAATAAGTTGTGCAGTTCGTTCTTCGACGCCTCGATCTTCTCCGGATCCGCCGCATCAACCATGTACCTGAACGACACACGCGATCTGTTAGGAACGCAGGACATCATAACGGCATTTAGGTAACGTACCTGAGATTACGAGTATACTCACACGATAGTGCTGACGCCGCGACAGTATCGCTCCCACATGCTCCTGAAGCGCGGCTGACCGCCGATGTCCCACAGCTACAACACACACACACACACACACACACACACACACACACACACACACTATCACTCATTTACTACAGTACAGTGTAAGACACGCGGAAATCATTAGAAGTAAAAGCCATAAAATATTTGAAACTATATATTATAGTCTTTTTGTATTAAGTAAATAATGCATTATTTTATTTTACTATATTTGACTATCTAATTACTAATTAAAACAATGCTGAGATTTTCTAGCATTAACTACTAAAATATAATTTTCAATATATTGAAATAAATATTTTTTAATTTAATGCATTTTATGTTTTAAATTTTAACGGGTGCAGAAAAAGTATTTTATTTTACTCGTTATTTTATATGAAATTTGCGACTTTTGTAACAAAACATGTAAACGTCTGATTGTGATTTCACTATTTTCTAGCAATAGCTACTGAACAAACATGAAAATAAATAAACATATAATTTTTAAAGACAACTTATATTTTTAAATGCATAAAAAAATCACGTTTTTAATTCTATGCAATTTATGATTGAATTTTAATGGGTAAGACAGTTGCAGATAAAGCTATATTTTAACGAACTATTTATTTTATATTAATTCTTTTAAATTTGCAATTTGAAACGTCTCGTTACAACGTTAAACTGATGCGATTTTGCTATTTTCTAGCAACGACTACTAAACAAATATGAAAGTGAAATACAAAAAATGTTGATTTATTTATTTAAAGATGACTTTTGTAATATTTTTTAATAAATGCATAAGAGGCTTCCCGATTCAGCTGACCTGAAGCTCTCACTCAGGAGGAGCTGGCTAATTTAAGTTCAAATGTTTATAGTTATTCATAAACTTATGCTTCACATAAACTAAAAGAACATTTAGTTTTGATTATTATTTGAACGGCTGAGCTTGATAAATACGGTCTACACTAAAATGTGTAAAAATTAAGTTAATATTTTTTATCAACATTTAAAATGCTTGTTTGGTTCTGCAGTGTGATTGGAGTAATCTCAACAGAGACGCTCTGAATCACACAGAGATCTCCTGACCTTGATGGTGACGTTTCCCTTGGTGATCTTGCGCATGTTGAAGCCGACCGTAGGGATCATGTCCTCGCTGAACTGACCCGACTGCAGGACGACAGACAAACACAGAGAGTTTTACACATTAACCCCCTGATGTGACTGAAATCTGCTTCATCACAGACCAAACCTCCCTGCAGCTCCACAGCAGGCTCCTAATGTGATTTACTGCCACTAAACGCCTGGATTCATGCACCGACGACCTTCCTGAGCGAGTGTGTGTCGGCTGTTGAATACTCAAACACTGTTCAGGCAGACCACATGATTGGATGGACAGAATGCCAGATGCTGATTGGCTGAGAAACGGGGGGGTTTTGATTGACAGCTGTCAAGTAGATCAGATGCTGGACAGGATCTCCCCAACTGAACCTGATACACTGTGTCTGATCCGATGATACTGTATTTGATACACCATGTCTGATAATACAATGTGTCAGCTAAAGGAATGAACGTAATAATGCTGTCTTTGATACTTTGTGTCTGATAGTAGCGCTGCACGATAAATCGAAATGGAATTGAGATCGTGATTCGACAGAAGCTGCGATTGTCACGCGTATCTTTCAGTGAAGCACGGTTCTGTGATCAGTAGTAAATCTCCATCTGAAGGCCAGAGAAACTCCAAATACGCCTCGCAGAAGAAACCCAGAAAATGCCTATCGCTGCAGCTGAATAAACAGAAGATTTAACTGCTTTCATTGATTCAACGTGACTAATAAACATGAGTTATTATTATAATTTTCCTTAAAATAAAGTATATTTATGATGCAATGCCTTTATCACTGCTTAGAATACTATGAAATATGTTGCGTGTCTTATTCTGTGTAAGAAGCCACATCATCTCACAGAAGGATTTATTTCAAACACTCGACTGACGTTATGAAGTGAGTTTGGAGTAAAAATATGTTATTAAATGTGGTATTTTCACATGCTTTCAGATGGAGCAGCATTACTTCACAGAGCCGTAGTTCACTGAGAAGTTATGCAAACAGCTGTCATTATCGCCAAGCGATTTTTTTTGCGTAGCTTGTCAGTGAACTACGGCTCTGTGTAGTAAATGCTGCTCCATCTGAAAGCACGTGATGATGATTTCCTGCTGATTACAGAACCGGCTTTACTAACAAAATGCGCATGACATATGAGACATATATACATAGTATCTGATTTGATCTGATGATGTTGTATGTGACACATTATGTCTAATAATGTTGAATCTGATCTAATGATGCAGAATCTGACACATTATGATGCTCTATCTTCTATATTGTGTCTGCTTTATTGTTTTTAATCTAACAGTGCATTATGCGACACAATGTGTCTGATATTCTGTATGTGATACACTGTATCGAATGATGTTGTATCATATCTATTCTATCTGATCTAATGATGCACACAATGTATCTGATGATGCTGAAGCTGTATCTTCTGTTTTGAGTCTGATGCTGTATCTGATCCAGTTCTAAACTCTGATACATCGAGTCCGATCTGAGTATTCTGTTTGATACACAGTATCTAGCCATGCTGAATCTGACACACTGTATATAATGATACATTGTATCTGATACATTATATCAAAGAATGTTGTATCTGATCTAAAGATGCTGAATCTGACACGCCGCGTCTGATGTCGTTGTATCTTCTATACTGTGTCTGATATGATGATTCTCTATGTGACACATTATATCTAATAAATCTTGTATCTGATCTAATGGTGCACACAATGTATCTGCTCATACTGTATGCATCTAAGGATGCTGACTCGGACACATTGTATCTGATCTGCTACACTGATGGTTCGGGTCTGACACACTTCGTGTCCGATCTCTCTGTAACCAGTCACGCGACCCGTTACTCGAGCGAGGCCTGTAGCACAGCGAGAGGCAGGAGAGGCTTGATTACCGCGATCACGTTGACGAAGGTGGTTTTCCCCGAGTACTGCAGGCCGACCAGCGTCAGCTCCATCTCCTCCTTCCAGAAGAGCGCCTTGAACCAGTCCAGCAGCTTGTTGAATAGCGCGATCATGGTGCGGGCTCGAGCTCGGTCCGGTTCTGCTGCTGCTGCTGCTGCTGCTCGCGGCTCGTTCTTCCTCATTGGGTGGGGTTTCACATCCAGCTGATCCTAACAATGCGGGACACGGGCATGCGCGCTAGTGATGGGTCGTTCTTGAACGATTCGTTCATTTTGAACGAATCTTTACTGTGACTCGGGAAGAACGAGTCATCTCGGGGAGTGATTCGTTTAGTCGCGCATGCGCAGCATCCTATAGGTTCTGTCCTGGAATTAATCAAGTAGTTCACCAGGGCTGCGTTCAGCCCCGACAAAACGTTGCAAAACGTGTTTTAAACGGAAACGGTGGTGCGTTCAACACTGTTCTGATGACGCAAGAGTTGCAGCTATGGCAGCTGAGAAGACCAGACTTTGTGCTCTTTCTGAAGAAATTTCAGAGCCTGATGAAATCGGTATAAATACGTGTTTAATACTGCAAAATACGCTCGATGTTAGAATAAAAGAGCACATCCCAATCGAGTGGAAACTGTGGTTCCTAATTATTGTGATCCAACATGTACTTCGCATTTCAGGATGAAAAGACAAACATTTCAGGTGAAGGATAATCCACTTCTTACCTCCGAGACTGTGTTAGGATCTATATGACCTTATTATTTGTATTGTGAGTATTTGGCTTATCATTATTGCTGAGCACTGTTGTTGTGCTATGATATAATCAGAGTGGTATAGAAAAGTTTATAAAAGTGTCACTCCATAATACAATAGCAAAATATATAAATATGTATAGTATTATATGTTACATTAATCAGTATTTAGCACACAATAGAAGCAATTACTAAATGATATTTGGACAGACTTAAAGAAGTTCCAGATCTATACTTGTGCTCTTATTATTTCATTGCCTTTAATGTAAATAAACATGTGCAAACAATATACTTGCTCTTGTGAATTTATTTGGATGTTAATTACATTGTGCCGGCTGTCTCTTTAATACCGCGTGGTTTATATACATGCTGCTGCTGATTGGCTGACATGTGACACACCCACCAAACAAGAGAAAACGCATCTCAAACCCCCAACCCGGAAACCGTAGCAAAACGTTGCGCACCGGTTTGAGCTTGAACGTGCCCCATGTTTCGAGTCTTCGGGTTTTCTGAGTCGTTCGTTTAACCAATGCAGTCTGAGCCGGAGCTGAGGTGAGCTAATCATAGACTGAAGACCCAGGTAAACAATTAATTCATCTTTTCTGTTTCTTATAGCATTATAGTTTTGTATTGCTCGTAGTGTGATCAACGTTTAGCGTAAGTAGTAGACGTGTTAGGGAAGTAACACGTAACATTTTAATCATATTTTGCTAAAATGAACGAGGAAAAAAGATTCGTTCATTTTGCTGAGTCGGTAAAATGATCCGAACTGCCCAGTGTTCGGTGACGTCATCGCACAGGTGACGTCATAGGTTTTTCTCCTATTAGCTCATACAATACAAATACTGCATTTTGTATGTGAAGCTTTACAAGCTGTGATGTTTGTTGTTTTTCCTGTCTTTTATGTATCTGTTTATTGTTTGATGCATATAAAAGTCATATAATGCAAAGTCTGAAAATCTATAAATGCAATCTATAACTAATACCGAATGTCTTTTTTTTAGCATGTTTTATAATAATTCCAATATTTATTTTTAAATAAATGAAAGGTACTTATTTTTTATTCATGAAAATCTCTCCAGAAATAATCTTAGTTCTGCATTACAAGTGTAATTTAAATATATTCAGTAATTTAGTTGTTTTGTTTTGTAATTGTATTTTTACTGAAATAGACAAAATAGCGTTTTGTGATAATAATAGAAATAGAAATAATATAATGTATATATTATATAAAACTATAGTATAATATATTACTATAAAATATAGAAATAATAACTATTTGTCTACTTAATCATCATTAAGTCACCCAACATATATGAAGGGATTTAAGTACAAATAAAATATATGATATGTATCGTAGCCAAAATAAAAGATTTCTGTACAGTCTGATAAAAGCTGCTCTTCTGATTCAGAGCTAATATTTAATTAGGTCAAGGTTTATGAAGTTTAAAATTCTATTTGTTCATTTTAAACGGCACTTTCGCTTGTTTTCATCCACAAACTACCAACTACATATTTGAGCGAATAAACTATAAAACCACCCTAAGTATTTATTTAATCAACCATCTAATTAAAATGAATGAACATTTCGCTGATAAATTACTGTTACAGCGCTGAGCGTGTCGAATCGGCGCTAGTGAACGCACAGATGAGTGACGCACGCGGCTCCGGCACGCAGCGCTAGCGTGAAGCCGTGAGAGAAATAACGCACAAAACCGCTGAAATCACCGTCGAATCAGCGACAACGCGCCGGTAAGACGCTCGCTCGCTCGTGTGTGTGTGGGGAGCTGTAGATGAAGGTGTTTGCTCGGTGTGTTACAGAGCCTCAGTCATGAAGACGAGCAGCTTCTCGCGGGATTTAGGCTAGCGAGACAGAAGAGCACACACACACTGATCATGGGCTCGTCTCTCAGTGAGCCCTGCATCTATGATAAGCTGTCGGAGAGCATCGACATCCTGCGGCAGTCCGGTTACCGGTACGGGATGAGCGAGAGAGAGATCGAGAAGTTCATCAAGCAGGTGCTGGAGACCAACGAGCCCCGCAGAGACCCGCCGCAGTTCCCCATCCTGAGAGCCACTGTCAAGGTGCAACTCTCTCTCTCACACACGTGAGTGTGTGACAGATGTGTGTGTTGTGAGTGTGTGACAGATGTGTGTGTTGTGAGTGTGTGACAGATGTGTGTGTTGTGAGTGTGTGACAGATGTGTGTGTTGTGAGTGTGTGACAGATGTGTGTGTTGTGAGTGTGTGACAGATGTGTGTGTTGTGAGTGTGTGACAGATGTGTGTGTTGTGAGTGTGTGACAGATGTGTGTGTTGTGAGTGTGTGACAGATGTGTGTGTTGTGAGTGTGTGACAGATGTGTGTGTTGTGAGTGTGTGACAGATGTGTGTGTTGTGAGTGTGTGACAGATGTGTGTGTTGTGAGTGTGTGACAGATGTGTGTGTTGTGAGTGTGTGACAGATGTGTGTGTTGTGAGTGTGTGACAGATGTGTGTGTTGTGAGTGTGTGACAGATGTGTGTGTTGTGAGTGTGTGACAGATGTGTGTGTTGTGAGTGTGTGACAGATGTGTGTGTTGTGAGTGTGTGACAGATGTGTGTGTTGTGAGTGTGTGACAGATGTGTGTGTTGTGAGTGTGTGACAGATGTGTGTGTTGTGAGTGTGTGACAGATGTGTGTGTTGTGAGTGTGTGACAGATGTGTGTGTTGTGAGTGTGTGACAGATGTGTGTGTTGTGAGTGTGTGACAGATGTGTGTGTTGTGAGTGTGTGACAGATGTGTGTGTTGTGAGTGTGTGACAGATGTGTGTGTTGTGAGTGTGTGACAGATGTGTGTGTTGTGAGTGTGTGACAGATGTGTGTGTTGTGAGTGTGTGACAGATGTGTGTGTTGTGAGTGTGTGACAGATGTGTGTGTTGTGAGTGTGTGACAGATGTGTGTGTTGTGAGTGTGTGACAGATGTGTGTGTTGTGAGTGTGTGACAGATGTGTGTGTTGTGAGTGTGTGACAGATGTGTGTGTTGTGAGTGTGTGACAGATGTGTGTGTTGTGAGTGTGTGACAGATGTGTGTGTTGTGAGTGTGTGACAGATGTGTGTGTTGTGAGTGTGTGACAGATGTGTGTGTTGTGAGTGTGTGACAGATGTGTGTGTTGTGAGTGTGTGACAGATGTGTGTGTTGTGAGTGTGTGACAGATGTGTGTGTTGTGAGTGTGTGACAGATGTGTGTGTTGTGAGTGTGTGACAGATGTGTGTGTTGTGAGTGTGTGACAGATGTGTGTGTTGTGAGTGTGTGACAGATGTGTGTGTTGTGAGTGTGTGACAGATGTGTGTGTTGTGAGTGTGTGACAGATGTGTGTGTTGTGAGTGTGTGACAGATGTGTGTGTTGTGAGTGTGTGACAGATGTGTGTGTTGTGAGTGTGTGACAGATGTGTGTGTTGTGAGTGTGTGACAGATGTGTGTGTTGTGAGTGTGTGACAGATGTGTGTGTTGTGAGTGTGTGACAGATGTGTGTGTTGTGAGTGTGTGACAGATGTGTGTGTTGTGAGTGTGTGACAGATGTGTGTGTTGTGAGTGTGTGACAGATGTGTGTGTTGTGAGTGTGTGACAGATGTGTGTGTTGTGAGTGTGTGACAGATGTGTGTGTTGTGAGTGTGTGACAGATGTGTGTGTTGTGAGTGTGTGACAGATGTGTGTGTTGTGAGTGTGTGACAGATGTGTGTGTTGTGAGTGTGTGACAGATGTGTGTGTTGTGAGTGTGTGACAGATGTGTGTGTTGTGAGTGTGTGACAGATGTGTGTGTTGTGAGTGTGTGACAGATGTGTGTGTTGTGAGTGTGTGACAGATGTGTGTGTTGTGAGTGTGTGACAGATGTGTGTGTTGTGAGTGTGTGACAGATGTGTGTGTTGTGAGTGTGTGACAGATGTGTGTGTTGTGAGTGTGTGACAGATGTGTGTGTTGTGAGTGTGTGACAGATGTGTGTGTTGTGAGTGTGTGACAGATGTGTGTGTTGTGAGTGTGTGACAGATGTGTGTGTTGTGAGTGTGTGACAGATGTGTGTGTTGTGAGTGTGTGACAGATGTGTGTGTTGTGAGTGTGTGACAGATGTGTGTGTTGTGAGTGTGTGACAGATGTGTGTGTTGTGAGTGTGTGACAGATGTGTGTGTTGTGAGTGTGTGACAGATGTGTGTGTTGTGAGTGTGTGACAGATGTGTGTGTTGTGAGTGTGTGACAGATGTGTGTGTTGTGAGTGTGTGACAGATGTGTGTGTTGTGAGTGTGTGACAGATGTGTGTGTTGTGAGTGTGTGACAGATGTGTGTGTTGTGAGTGTGTGACAGATGTGTGTGTTGTGAGTGTGTGACAGATGTGTGTGTTGTGAGTGTGTGACAGATGTGTGTGTTGTGAGTGTGTGACAGATGTGTGTGTTGTGAGTGTGTGACAGATGTGTGTGTTGTGAGTGTGTGACAGATGTGTGTGTTGTGAGTGTGTGACAGATGTGTGTGTTGTGAGTGTGTGACAGATGTGTGTGTTGTGAGTGTGTGACAGATGTGTGTGTTGTGAGTGTGTGACAGATGTGTGTGTTGTGAGTGTGTGACAGATGTGTGTGTTGTGAGTGTGTGACAGATGTGTGTGTTGTGAGTGTGTGACAGATGTGTGTGTTGTGAGTGTGTGACAGATGTGTGTGTTGTGAGTGTGTGACAGATGTGTGTGTTGTGAGTGTGTGACAGATGTGTGTGTTGTGAGTGTGTGACAGATGTGTGTGTTGTGAGTGTGTGACAGATGTGTGTGTTGTGAGTGTGTGACAGATGTGTGTGTTGTGAGTGTGTGACAGATGTGTGTGTTGTGAGTGTGTGACAGATGTGTGTGTTGTGAGTGTGTGACAGATGTGTGTGTTGTGAGTGTGTGACAGATGTGTGTGTTGTGAGTGTGTGACAGATGTGTGTGTTGTGAGTGTGTGACAGATGTGTGTGTTGTGAGTGTGTGACAGATGTGTGTGTTGTGAGTGTGTGACAGATGTGTGTGTTGTGAGTGTGTGACAGATGTGTGTGTTGTGAGTGTGTGACAGATGTGTGTGTTGTGAGTGTGTGACAGATGTGTGTGTTGTGAGTGTGTGACAGATGTGTGTGTTGTGAGTGTGTGACAGATGTGTGTGTTGTGAGTGTGTGACAGATGTGTGTGTTGTGAGTGTGTGACAGATGTGTGTGTTGTGAGTGTGTGACAGATGTGTGTGTTGTGAGTGTGTGACAGATGTGTGTGTTGTGAGTGTGTGACAGATGTGTGTGTTGTGAGTGTGTGACAGATGTGTGTGTTGTGAGTGTGTGACAGATGTGTGTGTTGTGAGTGTGTGACAGATGTGTGTGTTGTGAGTGTGTGACAGATGTGTGTGTTGTGAGTGTGTGACAGATGTGTGTGTTGTGAGTGTGTGACAGATGTGTGTGTTGTGAGTGTGTGACAGATGTGTGTGTTGTGAGTGTGTGACAGATGTGTGTGTTGTGAGTGTGTGACAGATGTGTGTGTTGTGAGTGTGTGACAGATGTGTGTGTTGTGAGTGTGTGACAGATGTGTGTGTTGTGAGTGTGTGACAGATGTGTGTGTTGTGAGTGTGTGACAGATGTGTGTGTTGTGAGTGTGTGACAGATGTGTGTGTTGTGAGTGTGTGACAGATGTGTGTGTTGTGAGTGTGTGACAGATGTGTGTGTTGTGAGTGTGTGACAGATGTGTGTGTTGTGAGTGTGTGACAGATGTGTGTGTTGTGAGTGTGTGACAGATGTGTGTGTTGTGAGTGTGTGACAGATGTGTGTGTTGTGAGTGTGTGACAGATGTGTGTGTTGTGAGTGTGTGACAGATGTGTGTGTTGTGAGTGTGTGACAGATGTGTGTGTTGTGAGTGTGTGACAGATGTGTGTGTTGTGAGTGTGTGACAGATGTGTGTGTTGTGAGTGTGTGACAGATGTGTGTGTTGTGAGTGTGTGACAGATGTGTGTGTTGTGAGTGTGTGACAGATGTGTGTGTTGTGAGTGTGTGACAGATGTGTGTGTTGTGAGTGTGTGACAGATGTGTGTGTTGTGAGTGTGTGACAGATGTGTGTGTTGTGAGTGTGTGACAGATGTGTGTGTTGTGAGTGTGTGACAGATGTGTGTGTTGTGAGTGTGTGACAGATGTGTGTGTTGTGAGTGTGTGACAGATGTGTGTGTTGTGAGTGTGTGACAGATGTGTGTGTTGTGTGTGTGTGTGACAGATGTGTGTGTTGTGTGTGTGTGTGTGTGTGACGGATGTGTGTGTTGTGTGTGTGCGTGACAGGTGTGTGTGTGTGTTGTGAGTGTGTGACAGGTGTGTGTGACCGATGTGAGTGTGTGTGTGACAGATGTGTATGTGTGTGTTGTGAGTGTGTGTTTGTGTCTGTTGTGAGTGTGTGACAGGTGTGTGTGTGTGTGTGTGTGAGATGTGTGTGACCGGTGTGTGTGGATGTGTGTGACCGGTGTGTGTGTGTGTGTGAGATGTGTGTGACCGGTGTGTGTGGATGTGTGTGACCGGTGTGTGTGTGTGTGAGATGTATGTGAGATGTATGTGACCGGTGTGTGTGTGTGTGTTGTGAGTGTGTGACAGATGTGTATGTGTGTGCAGCTGGTGCTGGCGGTGGGTGTTCTGCTGATGGTGGTGCTGGTGTTCACGTATCCTCACAGTGTGCCGCTGCTGGACTCCTCGAGCGCGGCGGGACACAACAGCTCTTCTCCTCTCAGTCACGCGCGGCTGCTAGCGCTGCCCATCACCCAGAAATACAAGCTGCACGGTGAGACACCATCAGACGCTCCATGCTCTGCACTCACTTTCAGCGCATGTCCATCTCAACACGTGTGTGTGTGTGTGCAGGTTTTCACAAGTGGTGGGTGTCTGGCGCGCTGCAGATGCCGCAGGGGAACTGCTCGGCCTGCGCAGACGTGACAGCGGTGATAGAGCTGAGAGCATCTGCGGGGATCGAAAAACACACACAGCCACTGCTGCTCAAGGTACAGACACGCACACATACTCACACACAGTGTGTCATGATGGAGGTTAACGTGTGTGTGTGTGTGTTTCAGGGCGGAGAGTCTCTGTCTCGCCGTATCTCTCATCTGGAGCAGTTATCACAGCCAGACACACTCACAGCAACACCTGCCAACTTCACCCTGCTCTGGTAACCAGCAGCATTCAGGTTATTATATGATCATTAGCATCTGTATGTTGTGTGTGTTTGATGCTCGTGTGTGTGTCAGGAGTTTCTCGTCCAGTCCCAGAGAGACGGTTCTCCGCTGGTTGTTTCCTGATGCTGAGCTCTGCCCTCTGCTAGAGAACACAGGAACAACACTGCAGCGCTGCCAGCTGACCGACAGCACCAGCACACAACACACGGTCAGAACACACACAGAATCACTCTCTCTCACTCACTCTCTCTCACACACACACGCACTCACACGCTCTCACTCACTCACACACTCTCTCTCTCTCTCTCTCACACACACACGCACTCACACGCTCTCACTCACTCACACACTCTCTCTCTCTCTCTCTCACACACACACGCACTCACACGCTCTCACTCACTCACACACTCTCTCTCTCTCTCTCTCACACACACACGCACTCACACGCTCTCACTCACTCACACACTCTCTCTCTCTCTCTCTCACACACACACGCACTCACACGCTCTCACTCACTCACACACTCTCTCTCTCTCTCTCTCACACACACACGCACTCACACGCTCTCACTCACTCACACACTCTCTCTCTCTCTCTCTCACACACACACGCACTCACACGCTCTCACTCACTCACACACTCTCTCTCTCTCTCTCTCACACACACACGCACTCACACGCTCTCACTCACTCACACACTCTCTCTCTCTCTCTCTCACACACACACGCACTCACACGCTCTCACTCACTCACACACTCTCTCTCTCTCTCTCTCACACACACACGCACTCACACGCTCTCACTCACTCACACACTCTCTCTCTCTCTCTCTCACACACACACGCACTCACACGCTCTCACTCACTCACACACTCTCTCTCTCTCTCTCTCACACACACACGCACTCACACGCTCTCACTCACTCACACACTCTCTCTCTCTCTCTCTCACACACACACGCACTCACACGCTCTCACTCACTCACACACTCTCTCTCTCTCTCTCTCACACACACACGCACTCACACGCTCTCACTCACTCACACACTCTCTCTCTCTCTCTCTCACACACACACGCACTCACACGCTCTCACTCACTCACACACTCTCTCTCTCTCTCTCTCACACACACACGCACTCACACGCTCTCACTCACTCACACACTCTCTCTCTCTCTCTCTCACACACACACGCACTCACACGCTCTCACTCACTCACACACTCTCTCTCTCTCTCTCTCACACACACACGCACTCACACGCTCTCACTCACTCACACACTC
>JADLZM010021489.1:28366-30866 GCA_018148995.1 Sinocyclocheilus maitianheensis | reverse complement strand
CAGGATTTTTTTCTGTATTATGGGGGAAAAAATTGTGTACTGGTAATGAAAATGCGTGTAAATAAAATAATATATATATTGATTATGGTAATGAGAACGAGAGTTATTTTTAGTTAAGAATATTTTCCCATATTATGATAAATCATATTATGATATCAAATATAATTTTTTTTTTTTGTTGTATGACAGTAATGAGAATTAGTATATTTAATTATAAGAATGAGATTTTTTTCTGTATTATGGTAATGAGAACTAGAATTTTTTTAATTCATATTACGGTAAATCTTTTTTTTTTTTGTATTACGGTAATGATAATTAGTATATATTTTTCATTATGGTAATGAGCGGATTTTTTTGTTTTTTTTGTATTACAGTAATGATAATTAGTATATATTTTTCATTATGGTAATGAGCGGATTTTTTTATTTTTTTTGTATTACGGTAATGAGAACAAGATTTTTATTTTTTGTTCAAAATCATTTTCCAGACAGTAAATACATCAGATTCATTTTTTGTTTATTACGTTGATGACACTTTTTTTGTATAATGCTAATAAGACGAATCTTTTTTGCATTACAGTAATTTGAATGCGTGGGAAATGTGTTTTATTGTCATGAATCTAATTTCAGTTCTGAAATGTGAGCCGCACGTGTTCAGCCAATCAGAGCACTGAGATCCTGACCGAGCGTTACGCGGCGGAACTCTCCACCAATCAGAGATGGCCGGCGGCGATGACATCATCACCCAGCGCACCGCCATCAGATCGCGCCGATGTTTTTTGTCGTCCGGAGTTTAATCGCTGTAAATAATGCGAGTACATGATTCAGAGATTTATGGTGACTGTGAGTTTACTGCGGGATTTCTACAGTAAATAAACGCTGCTGTTCGTAACCTGCGTGATTTATGCCATTCGTCACATTTGGAGGGAAAACAGATGGTGTTCAAATACGACAAAATAAAGCGTTTTATAATGAAGTGTGCATTAGAGATGAGAAAAACCCGTACATTCAGTCTCAGTTTGTACTTTTTTTTTTTTTCTCTTTACTTCCAAAGAAATATAAATTGGATGTATAATTATACATTTTTTATGTGTATAATATTTGAAGAGTAATGGAAAATAAAAGACACACGAGGTATAATAATGCTAAATTAACAATCAATTTATTAATATTGATAATAATAAATTAATATCAATATTTGTCGGAAATCACTTTTAAACAACAGTATTAGCATGAAAAATTTTTTACAAATTTTTTTTCAAGTTTTTAATTTTATTTGTATTATTATAATTGCTTCAACTTAACAACCAAAACAAGGTTCATCATCACATTCCAGAATATAATCAGTCATGTTCAGCCTTGGTCGAGCAAAACCAAAAAACTAAATTAAAAAGTCAAAATAAAACAAGCGAACCAGAAAATGACGTTTGTGATGCGCTTGTGATGTCTGTATGTCCTTTTCTCTTTTTTCTTCTTAATGTCAGTTATTGTTGGGTTATTTTATTTCCAATAAAGAAAGAAAAATAAATTTAAAAAATGCAGTTTGTACCAGAAATAGTGATGTTCGGTTCCTGAACGAATCGAACTTTAGTTCTGGGTTGAAGACGCACAGCCGAAGTAGCACGTCGACTCGAAAAGAACCGAATGAGCCGGTTCAACCAACTGTCGAAGTTTGCCGAGGATTCCCGAAGACTCCACAGGAGCCGAATGAGCCGTGGCGAAGTTTGCCGAGGATTCCCGAAGATTCTGACGAGTGAGTTGACGATACTGAGGCGCGTGCTGGAAATATGCTTGTTTATTATGACTGTTATTAATTTACATTTTATTAAAACCTGCAAAAACTTTTCTGTCGAGTGATGTAAATCAATTTTACTATAGTTTATTGTGCGTGCATATTATATTTAAAGTTGCTTAAGCGAAATCGAGGAGTTTATAAGACTGGTTTATTCATTCTTTATACTGTAGACTTGTAGACCATATCCGCGTTTGTGCATCAGTGTCTAATGTGTGCTGCAGCTGCGAAACTGCTAGGAATCTTATCCGAGTTGTAGGCTAGTCAGTGTTGCTCATCGTGAGGATGCGCAGTACTGCAATGTGTCCAGCAGAGGCCAGCAGCAGCGCAGTGACTGCAGACTACACAAACAAAACCCTGAACATATTTTATTTATGATTTTTTTTTTTTTTACATTTAAAAATGTTTGCCTCAGTTGAGGTGACAAATAAGAACAAACATTGAGACATATTTAAAAGCCTCTTTACTCTCTGTTTAAGCTGTTCTTCCATTACATTTCCTGTCAGTATAGACACAATGTGATTTGTGTTGAATTTGATGTATTTCCGTGTTTTACACTAACACACACACACACACACACACACACACTCACTCTCTCTCTGACACACACACACACACACACACACACACACAAAACTTTCGCACTCTCACTCACACACACACACATACGCACATTTACCCCTTGCGCAAGGGCTCACATATCCACACA
>JADLZM010021489.1:11985-24485 GCA_018148995.1 Sinocyclocheilus maitianheensis | reverse complement strand
TCACAGCCTAGTCGACTAATTGAGTTCTCAGTTGAGTTTGGTTGAAATTTCACTTTTACAGATGTGTCACTAGTCCTACAGTACAAATGTAGCTTTGTTTTTATTTCGGAATTTTAAAAATGCAAAACTTGAAAAAAAGAAAGAAAAGAAAATTAGAAATATTGCCTTGACAACCAACTGAAATAAATTGAAGTATTAAAGTATTAATAGTTACTAAAACTATTAAAGCTAAATAGATGTAAAAAAATAATCAAAAGTACATAATAAAATTACTAAAACGTGAACTAAAATTAGAAATGTTGCCGTGACAACTAACTGAAATAAGTAGAAGTTGAAGAGTTAAAATATAATAAAAGCAAATTAAAGCTAAATAGAAATATTAAAAAAATATTAATAAAAATTACAAAAGCACATAACAAAATTACTAAAACATAACCTAATATTTGAAATGCTGTCTTAGCAAGATACTGAAATAAGACGAACTATTAAAATATCAATAATTACTAAAACTAAACTGAAATAAACTAAAGCTAAAACAAACATTTTAAAAATCTAATAAAAATGACAAAAGCACGGAAACAAAATGACTAAAAACGAAAATTAGAGATGTAGCATTGGCAACTAACTGAAATAAAATAAGTTGAAACTTAAGTAATAAAACTAATAGCTAACAATAACATGCTGTGGAAAGCAGCTAAACACATTTGATGAGAAATTAGTTCATATTGAGACCGCTGATTATTTAGTACTCTTAGTATTTAGAGCAAATCTGAGCCCTGTTTCAGACATTGTAGAAATCTCTTCTGAAACACACATTTGATATCACCAGGGCCTTTCTCAGAACCTTTTCTACATTATCTGTTCTGCATTTGATCTCATTGCTGTGTAGGACAAGCTATTGAGATCTCATGTGTGATATGTCTCATATGCTCTGTGTGTGTATGTGAAGGGTTAACGTGTCCTGGCTTGCTGTGGTGATCCCCAGCTGAGGGATTGTTTGGATTGTGATGGGGTTTGTTTTAGTTGTGTGAGGATATGGGGGCAGGGTGTGTGTGTGTGTGTGTGTGTGTGCCGAGCGACAGCTGCTGGTTTAGGTTCCCGGGAACTTTAGGACAATGAGACACTGTGAGACTTCGTCAAACAGCTGCCAAGCACGTCAACACGACTAAATCACTTTACAAACTCTCACAAAACTAAATCTGCTCATAGCACTTCACGTTTCTCAGCATGGTTTGTTTTGCTTCCTCGATTCTTTCCGCAGTGGATCCTGCTGGAGTCTCAATGGCGAATCAACAGGTTGAAAGGAAGTTTTTTAGTAAAACAAAATCTCCTTATGTTTTTAGTAAATTAATTATATTCAGATTTAAAAGCATTATGGTCTATCACATAGTGATATAAATTTGTCTTAACATTAAAACATCCACAAAAATAAACACATAAAATATGACCAAATAAAAATAAACTTTGTACTCAAACTTAAAAAACTTTGGGAACAAAAACGTAGAAACTTGGTACTACAACTTAGAAAAAACAGAACTAACTTAGAAAGCATAGTACTAAAACTCAGAAAACTTAGTCCAAAAACTTAAAAAGCTTAGAAAAATCTTACAAACTTAGTACTAAATCTTAGAAAGCTTAGAGAAAACAATATAGAAAGCCTAGTACTAAAACTCAGAAAACTTAGTCCAAAAACTAAGAAAACTTGGGGGAAAAAACTTAGTAAGCTTAGTACTAAAGCTTAGAAAACTTAGTGCAAAAACTTAGAAAGCTTAGTACTAAAACTCAGAAAACTTAGTCCAAAAACTTAGTAAGGTTAGTACTAAAGCTTAGAAAACTTAGTCCAAAAACTTAGAAAGCTTAGAAAAATCTTACAAACTTAGTACTAAATTTTAGAAAGCTTAGAAAAAACAATATAGAAAGCCTAGTACTAAAACTCAGAAAACTTAGTCCAAAAACTAAGAAAACTTGGGGGAAAAAACGTAGAAACTTAGTACTACAACTTAGAAAAAACAGAACTAACTTAGAAAGCCTAGTACTAAAACTCAGAAAACTTAGTCCAAAAACTTAGAAAGCCTAGTACTAAAACTCAAAAAACTTAGTCCAAAAACTAAGAAAACTTGGGGGAAAAAACTTAGAAAGCTTAGTACTAAAACTCAGAAAACTTAGTCCAAAAACTTAGTAAGCTTAGTACTAAAGCTTAGAAAACTTAGTCCAAAAACTTAGAAAGCTTAGTACTAAACCTCAGAAAACTTAGTCCAAAAACTTAGAAAGCTTAGAAAAAAAAACATATAAAGCTTAGTAGTAAAACTTGGGGAAAAAACTTAGAAACTTAGTCCTAAAGCTTAGGACAAACTTAGTACTAAAACTTAGAAAACTTAGAAACTTAGTACTACAAGTTTTGTACTTTTCTTAGTTTTAAAAAAGTTATTGCACTATGGAAACCCTATTGGCAAAGCGCATCTCAGGAACCGCACTCCAGTGGTTTGAGTCTTATCTCTCAGATAGGTCCTTCAAGGTAACTTGGAGAGGTGAGGTGTCCAAGTCACAACAACTATTGGGGTGCCTCAGGGCTCAGTTCTTGGACCACTTCTCTTATCTGTCTACATGGCATCACTAGGTTCTGTCATTCAGAAACATGGCTTTTCATATCACTGCTATGCTGATGACACTCAACTCTACCTCTCATTCCATCCTGATGATCCGACGATAGCTCCTCGCATCTCAGCTTGTCTAACAGACATTTCTTGTTGGATGACGGACCATCACCTTCAACTCAACCTGGCCAAGACAGAACTGCTTGTGGTTTCAACAAACCCATCGTTTCATCACAATTTCACCATCCAGTTAGGCTCATCAACCATAACTACTTCAAAAACAGCTAGAAACCTTGGAGTTGTGATTGATGATCAGCTGACTTTCTCAGACCACATTGCTAAAACTGCCCGGTCCTGCAGATTTGCTTTATACAACATTAGGAAGATCAGGTCCTTTCTTTCAGAACATGCTTCACAACTTCTTGTTCAAGCTCTTGTTCTGTCCAGGCTGGACTATTGCAATGCTCTCTTGGCAGGTCTTCCAGCCACTTCTATCAAACCTCTACAATTAATCTAGAACGTGGCAGAAAGATAAATTTTTAACGAGCCAAAAAGAATGCATGTCAGTTTGCACTGGCTACCAGTAGCTGCTCGCATTAAATTCAAGACATTAATGTTTGCCTACAAAACCAGCACTGGCTCTGCACCCCTTTACCTAAATGCAGTACTTCAGAGTTATGTGCCTCTAGAAGCTTGCGTTCTGCAAGTGAACATCGCTTTATTGTTCATCCCAAAGAGGCACAAAATCACTTTCACAGACTTTTACATTAACTGTTCCCTCCTTTTTGTATTCTATCTATTTGTTTTCTTTTTATTTATTATACAATTAACAAAAGCAAAAAAGACCTCTAACACTAGCTTGCTCTATTCTTTATCTATTCTATCTGTTTTATTTTAATTTATTATATGATTTAAAAAATAATAATTATACGTGTACTGCGTTAAGCTAACTGAGACTTATTATAGCACTTGCATATCTTTGCTCTTTTGTTGATTTTAATTGCTTCCATTGTCCTCATTTGTAAGTCACGTTGGATAAAAGCGTCTGCTAAATGTCTAAATGTAAATGGATAAAATATAAATACACAAAAAAAATAATGTCTCAAACTGGCTCAGATTTGTCTGCAATCAAAAGTCTTGAGATCCTATGCTCCGCATTCATTTTATAGCTGCATACTTTTACTGGATTATGACTAGTGACCCATTTGTGTCTGTTTTATTCCTCCTGAGGGATTTAGGAGAAACATCTGCGATCTAGCAGACAGTTTCACCAGTTCCTGTGCGATATGGCGGCGTGACACCCTTCCTCCACTCGTCTGAGTCTCTTTTGTGATGCATTAAACACACACACTGAATGGCCGTCGTTCACACGCCCGCAGGACGCTGGGGCTTCATGAATGATGTTTGTGAAACTCCAGGAGCATTCAGCTGAACAGGTTTGATTTGCAAATCATTTGTGTGCGACTCTCTGATCCAGAAACACGGGTGAAAGGGGGAAATGCAACACGCAAATCACATCAAGCTCATTCACAAACACACACCCAAATCCCCAGCAGTCCAGATCACCACTAAATACAGCAAGATACACCAATAAAACAATCCTAGAAAATCTGCGATGCTGTTCATTTACTTGTGTATTTACATTATTGTTCAATCTCTCTCTATTTGTTTTTTTTCTTGCAGTTTTGGTTTGCTTTGGTTTTTCATTGAGAACAGAAAATGGATACAAAGTAGCATCATTTGTGATGTACGGGTGTCTTACAGTCAATTATTTTTCCTAAAATTGAAGTATTTGTCTTTGTTCCGCACTTTCTGCTGTGGTGCTTCCCCTCTTTCATTATATTTAAGGAAGTGACATCATGAAAGTTTTTTTTTTACCACATGCCAAACCAAAGTGAGTTTCTCTCACAGCTTTGTTTTAGCAGTATTTCATGACGTTTAATTGTTTAATGATATCATCGAGCTTAATAGTTCGATTCTTATGTTTAAAAAAAAAAAGTGATTTTTTTTTTTTAGCGAAAACTTGTACACAAGGTACAAGATTACTGTAACTAATATGATTTGTTGATATTTACTAGTTAAGACCATTATGAAAATTTTGCTCTGATTTTCTACCCAAAAAACAGTAAAATTGTGAAATATTATTATAATGTAAAACAGCTGTTTTCTATGTGAATATGTGTTAAACTGTAATGTATTTCTGTGATGCGCAGCTGTATTTTCAGCATCATTCCTCCAGTCTTCAGTGTCACATGATCTTCAGAAATCAGTATAATATGCTGATCTGCTGCTCAAGAAACATTTCTGATTATTATCAATGTTGAAAACAGTCGTGCTGCACAATATTTTTGTGGAAACTGTGATGCATTTTATTTTTCAGGATTCACAGATGAATAGAAAGCTCAAAAGAACAGCATTAATTTGAAATAGAAATGTTTTGTCACATCATAAATGTATCTTTTGATAAATTTAATGTTGAATTAAAGTATTAATTTCTTTAAAATAATCCTACTAACCCCAAACCTCTGAATATATATTGTAAGTTTTTGGTAGAAATATCTGAATGGCATTAGTTCCTGAGAATGACCCTTCAAGGGCCGTTGTGATTTTATAACAGACCAAATCATGTCCATATCACACCTGTTGTGTCCATAAAATAACGTGCAAAGTTCATTAGTGTGTGTGTGTGTGTGTTTAATGCATACTAACTCTTGATCAGATTAACAATCAGCTTTAGAATTACTAGCAAAATAATCAGAGAACAGCTCAATGTGTTTTCGTGTTTTCTTTGTCTTGTGTCTACAAAAGAGGGTCACAGTGTTTCAGGGATTAACCAACTAACCAAACAGCCCTAAAACCCCCCCGCCTTCACACCAACCGCCACCCTACCATCTGATTATAAGATATCTGATCAGATTTAATCAGAAACAGTGTGTAACCCAAGAACTGACCTCAGATCTGCCTGGATACGAACGTCAGCCAATCACACGGCAAGAAAACACCGCAGCTGAAGGTTCAAAGGTCGCACAGGAAGCTCAACAGGTTTGACCCCCGTCACATCGGACTCTATCTAAACAGAACAAATGACAACAACTGAAGCAATCAATAAAAAAATTATATTAAAAAAATAATTATATGGTCTAGGTTAGGGTTCATCTATATATTCAAAACATCTATAAAAATAGACACCTAACATAGTACTAAAAACTTAGAAACGTAGTACTAAAACTTAGAAACTTGGTATTTTGAAAACTTTAATAACTTAGTATTAAAACTTGGAAAAATCTTAGAAACTTCATATGACACTTCATGGTGAGACTATTTTACATTGTTTAAAATGGATATTGTGCTGGGGATAAAGGATACACACACAATAAATACAATTAAAACACATTAGTGGACGTCAGTGAATCACACGACAGGAAAATCCTGGAGTGGTTTTCAGACTCCATATGAACAAAACGAATGACAACAGCTAAAGCAAATGAGACACTTAAAATATTAAAATGTGATTTTCTATCACATAGTGACAGAAATGTGACTAAGGTTAGGGCTCACAAACAACAAAACAGCCATAAAATAGACACATATTACTAAATAGTACTAAAAACCTAAAAAAAATACTTAGAAACTTAGTACTAAAACTTAGAAAAAATGGCAAATACTTAGAAACTTAGTATTAAAACTGAGAAAAAATGGAAAATACTTAGTTTCTAAGTACTAAAACTGAGAAAAAATGGCAAATACTTAGAAACGTAGTACTAAAACTTAGAAAAAAATGACAAATACTTAGAAACTTAGTATTAAAACTTAGAAAAAAATGACAAATACTTAGAAACAATGGCAAATACTTAGAAACTTAGTACTACAAATTAGAAAAAATGGCAAATATTTAGAAACTTAGTACTAAAACTTAGAAAAAATGGAAAATACTTAGAAACTTAGTATTAAAACTTAGAAAAAATGGAAAATACTTAGAAACTTAGTACTAAAACTTAGAAAAAAATGACAAATACTTAGAAACTTAGTATTTAAACTCAGGAAAAATTGAAAATATTTAGAAACTTAGTACTAAAACTTAGAAAAAATGACAAATACTTAGAAACAATGGCAAATACTTAGAAACTTAGTATTAAAACTTAGAAAAAATTTAAAATACTTAGAAACGTAGTACTACAGCTTAGAAAAAATTGACAAATACTTAGAAACTTAGTATTAAAACTTAGAAAAAATGGAAAATACTTAGAAACTTAGTACTACAGCTTAGAATTTTTTTTAAATACTTAGAAACTTAGTACTACAGCTTAGAATTTTTTTTAAATACTTAGAAACTTAGTACTACAGCTTAGAATTTTTTTTAAATACTTAGAAACTTAGTACTAAAACTTAGAAAAAATGACAAATACTTAGAAAAAAAGGCAAATACTTAGAAACTTAGTACTACAGCTTAGAAAAAATTTAAAATACTTAGAAACTTAGTACTAACACTTAGAACAAATGGAAAATACTTAGAAACTTAGTACTACAGCTTAGAATTTTTTTTAAATACTTAGAAACTTAGTACTATTTTGCCTTGCTTAAATTAATTTTTTTACTAAGGATAAAAGATACACACACACAAAATACAGTTTAAACACATTAGCAGATGTTAGATGTTCAGTGGAAGGTTGATGCTTCTCCTGAAAACTGACCCTAATCTCACAGATACGCATCTCCTCTTGAGTTTCACAAGAGAGCTCAATAATGTCTCAAACTGTGCTCAGATTTGTCTGCCATCAAAAGTCTGAGATCTTACTATGAGATTTTGCATTGTTTAAATGGATACTGCACTAGGGATAAAAGACAAACACACACAAATACAATTAGAACATATTAGTGGATGTCAGCCAATCATACGGCAAGAAAACACCGCAGCTGAAGGGTCAGAGGTCGCACCGGAAGCTCAACAGGTTTGACCCCCGTCACGACATCGGACTCCATCTAATGACAACAACTGAAGCAAATGAGACACTTAAAACGTCTGAATATCATTGAACATGTAATAAAATCTCAAATAATTTATTGTAAGTAAAAAGTATCTCTCTCTCTGTGTGTCCGTCTCTCCTCTATTGAGCCGATGGTGTGTGTGTGTGTATGTGTGTGTGTGTGTGTGTGTGCGTTCAAACGTCAGTAGCGTCTCTGAACAATAGTGTGGATCTCCATATGTGTGCGGCCTCGCGTTCAACAGGCCATCTGCCCGTGTGTGTTTGTGTCTGACTCGCACACACACTCGCTCACAAAACAGCCTCAATTAAAGCAGAGATTGTGCTTTAATGACGTCAGGACAGAAACCTTCCCAAATCCTCCGCTGACCGCAATCACTCACAAACAGAACAAAACAACCAGAGGGACACAATAGCACGGCTCCAGAACTCCCATTGCCTTGCCTACCGCCTAAATAAACAGCTACACTTTTAGATAACTAGTGCGGTAAGCCAAGCAGCACCTCATAAGGGGATGATGTGAAACAGGCACCAACTCTGATAGCGCGGCTCATGCAAAACACAAGAAATATACAATTCACAATAAAGTTTGATGTTAGCATATTGTTAAGTAGACAACTCACTGATTCCAATCACTTTTTTTTGTTGTTGTTGGTCAAATTTGATTTATTTCAGTAATTTGACAATAACACGTTGTTCATAGTTGATTTCAATAAAGCTTGATGTTAGTGCTACTGAGTTACTGATTGCAATAATTTAATATTAGTTTGTAACTAATATTTAATTCACATTTAATTTCTATAGTTTGATGTTAGCACGTAATAACATGACAGTTCAATTGCTAACTTCAATAGCTTAAAAGTTTGTAGCTAAAATTTGACAATAACGTGTCGCTCATAATTGATTTCAACAGAGTCTGATGTTAGCATGTTGCTAAATATCACTCTAATTCCACGATTAATTAAGCTACGACAATCCACTAATCTGACACTAGAATTGTTGATAAGCAAACCATTCGACTCACAACTGACTTGGGTAAAAGTCTATTTTAAACGAATTTATCAAATTTTTAAGAACAATTTGGTTGTTTTACTTTTTCCTAGTCAACATGTCTTTGTCATTATACAAGCACAACACATTTTTTTGTCTACAAATGGTTGTTGCATAATATTTACAAAGTGAAACACTAATTTAAATAGAAAAAAAGATGAGAATGAAACATATATATATTATAGTGTATTTATATATAGTATAGATAACATATGTGAGAAGAATAAAGAAGTATATAAGGCCTAAAAATATGTATGTGTAACAAGTATATAAATATAATAAGAAATTTACAGAGGTACAACTTATTAGAATTTCTAAGTATGATACAATATTGCATGTAGTGCATTCTGGGATTGCATATAGGGACTTAAAACTATTCATGTAAAAGACATGGCCAAAAGACAAATTGTCAGTTCATTTTTTCATAAAGCAGCATGATTTTAACCTCGTCAATTACACCTTTGATGCCTTAAACATGTTGTGTAGTTAGGCAGCTCACAGTTAATGAGGGCAGTGGCTGCTGATAAGTGTAACTGAACACCCATCTGAAGTCTGTCAGTGTGTGTAGGAGAAAAACAAGCCCAGATAACACCAGCATGCCCACCGAACGCCAACCAGACGCTGCTCGTGGGAGACTTCAAGAAGAGATCGGAGATGTGAAACTTCATTACAACACCATAATGACATCAGACCAGAGACGAACATTTAATTCATAAAAGGTTTATTGTAATAAAAATCGACTGTACAGCTCTATATCTGCACAAATGCATTTAAAAAATGTACATTAAAAGCAACCCTGCTTCAAAATAGCTTACAAACTACATCTAAACCAGTAAATGAGCTGCTCAGCAGCCCGCGAGATGCTACAGACGAGCGTCTCTGCTGGCACTCCCGCCCGAAACCAACCAACACACACAAAGCATTCTGGGAAAATACCATCACTTCCACTAGAGACGCCAGCGGTGGAGCCTCCGGTCCGTGCGACTCATTTCATGACATTCACCAGAGGAAGTTACAGAGCGTATTGCCTGAATATTGCACAGTAAGACTTAAAGAGCCAGGCAGTGACGTGTATTAAGGGAGTGGTGGCGCTGTGGTTAAGGCAGAGGGCATTATGGGAGTTTGTTCACGTGGCGTCCCTCTTGTTAGCAGCTCCTGGAGAAATTATGAAGCACCACCACAGTTTTAGGCCTGAACGCAAATATGTTGCATTCTCAAAGTCACCACAGGTGGCGCTATAGCAAGCAAAACGCAAACATGTTTAATTATTATCATCATGATTGAGCTTTGCAAACGTACAGAAATCTGAAGTCAAGTGGCTAAAAGGTTTGCGCAAAGCCCGTTTCAGGCCCTTAATTGCTTTACATTCTCGTGAGGTATCATCGTAATTGCACTGAAACCGTGTGCGAGCACCAGTGAAAACACCCAAAACCTGTTTTGGGATTGTAAAAATAAACAAGAGCCACACGGAACAGTGCCAAAATATCGTCCGGTCGCGCAACAACCAGTGCTTTAAAGTTCATCTGAGATAAAGGCCTGAAATGTGAAGTCGCGGGAACGGTAAACTCTCGGCGGTTGGTCGGTCAGGCGCGGTACTAGTCTGCGTTCAGCTGGACACCATCATCAGGTAGTTTTTGGGTGGACTTGTGCGGCCGCTCATCATGAAGCGGTTTTTGCAGTTCGCCGTCTGGTCGTACGCCCAGGGGGCGGGGCTTGAGACGGGCGGCTCGGCCTCGTAGAGTACGCAAATGGAGCCGTCCTCGCCGATGCGGTACGACACTTCGTACGGGTCGACCCAGAGCGTCAGCTCCCGCGGCAAGAGCGAGAAAAGCTGCCCGCTGGTCAGTCCGATTCGACCGGCCGCTCGGCCAATCAGAGGGTCCATTTCGTGATTGATCCGAATGCAGCGGTAACCGGATCCCTTCTGCGGCCTGTCGGGGAACCAGTGGTGCTGGTAGTGTTCTGCAGAAAAATAAACACTTTCGTTAGCATCCAAATCTTTTAGCATTATATACGATCACTGAATCAATATGGAAGTACGTTAAAGTTAAACATGAAGTAGAAAAACTTTTATTTCAGTACCTGATAGCGCCTGCGCGAGACAGTCTCTAAAAACATGTAGCTGCGCGTCACTCAAGCGTCCGCGACTGCGCAATAGTCTGCAAACAAAACTCGCGGCGGCTGAAACCTCCGGGGCCGTCTCTGCTCCGGTGCCGTGCATCTCTGTATTCCGTTCAACAGAGTTAAGAATAAAACTGCTGGAAGTGAAAAACCACAAGAGCTGCTGTCCTTTGATGCTGGTGAATCAGTGCAGCAAGTTTAATGAGGATGAAGCAATCAACCTTCCCCGATCCAGTCGGTTCCGTTTCGCTGCGCTCCGATCTGTCGCACAGAGCAGCGACTCCGCCGATAAATACTCACAGAGCCGTCGACGTCAGTCGCGCTGGTCTGAGCGACACGCCCACCGTCCAATGAAACCAGGGGGCGGGTCTTCCTCGCGCAACCGATTGGTTGTCAGGATGGAAAACACTGCGTGTTGTGGTGACGCTCGCCTTCCGTCCGCGTCCAAATATGGAGAGTGACGTCAAACGCCGCTCGGGTATGCGTGACGACATTCGGGGGAATAACAAAGATGCTTACCGTAAAGCCTCGGCGTTTAATTATAGAAGCGTGCGGCGTTCGGAGCTGGTTTTCCTCTCTTTTATCGTCTGTCAAGCGTAGGTGACACCCCAGCAGAAACTTACACACGACCTAAAAAGAATCAAGCCCTAATCCAACACAACGTAACAGACAAAGTTTCACAGTCCTGTAGTAATATGCATGAAATCATTAGTATGCATTTCGCTGTATGAATGATATTACACGATGCTTTCAGCGTATCAAGATATTTATAATTAAAAAACATGATGAATTGAGTTGAACCTGTATTTTGAGGTGCCGCAGCGACACCTGGTGGCCAAGCGCGTCACGACAAACACAGATGTTGAAACGCGCGTTAATTAATCGAACGTAAACATTCTTTCGTTTTACACGTGCCACATCTTTAACTGTGTTAATGTCTCGGTCTGACCCGCAGAGCATCTGCCACTGTGCCATCCCTGGATCTGTTACCATGGCGACCGCTCACATCCTTTGCCTCTTCCAGCAGCTTTGATTTCTGATACAACACAAACCAGTCACAATAATCCTTTGCTGCACATTAATATTTCAGTGCTTTATGTTTTATATATATACACACACACACTACATATTATATACTTTATATATATACACACACACACACTACATATTATATAGTTTATCTAAATGTACTACACTGTAGTTTCAGTTGGTGTGCACACAGATGGCAGGTTCTGCTGTTGTGTGTGTGTTTGTCATGTGGACTGACAGCAGGCTTGTCTATATTTGGCTGTAGCGTGTGTGTGTGTGTTGCAGAAGTTGACTTGGTTCATGTGAAGGGCTCTCACCATGGCAACACATGTGTCTTCCTGAGCGCCGGCTGAGACACGATTCATTGTTTATATGAATGTGTCCTAATGAAAGATGCACGTAACACACACTCGTGTCTCTGGTTTCGGGGTCTGGTGACCCGTGTGACCCGCGGTGCTCCTGCGTGCCGTGTGTCCTCTGAGACAGGAGTGAGACGTCGCCATCTGGAGGTGAGCTGGGGCATTATGGGTAATCCCACAGGAGTGGTGTGTGTCCTCCTGCAAACACACACACACACAGACACCGCCTGCAGTGCAACTGCTGTCTCCTCTGATCTGAGCTGACACGTCCCTCCAGCAGTGTGTGTGTGTGTGTGTGTGTGAGTGTGAGAGTATGTGTGTGTGTGTGTGTGTGAGAGAGAGTGTGTGTGTGTGACACAGAGTGT
>JADLZM010021489.1:0-11832 GCA_018148995.1 Sinocyclocheilus maitianheensis | reverse complement strand
ATCTCAACACTAACTGGTGGTTTGATCTACAGCGTCTTGCACCACCTTCCTGAAGCTCTTTAAAGACAATCTACACAACGATCAGCACGATATTTCAGCTGTTCTCCTAGATAAGACCGCCGGTGTGTCTCCTGCTTCCCAGATGTCTCTCCTGCGAAAAAGACCTCGATAATCTGATGTTCAACTTCAGAATTTCAGAAAGCATTCTTAAGTCTCAAACTGTGCTCAGATTCCGAATCCTCAGTCTGAACTCAGACATTTCTCATCAAATTCTCCAGAGAGCAAGTGAGCTGAGATTAAGTTTTTTATTTGTTGTCATCTTTTCTTTAAGGAGAAACATCTGAGACAAAGTGGATCCTGAGAACTCCGCGAGGTTTCTTGAGATTTAAAAGTGCAACACATTATTCCTATGTGTTTATATATAACAACTAACCAACCCGACCTCAAATGCTGTATTTGCGTTACAGGTTTTCCTCCAGCGCGAGTGCTTGTGCTCCGACTTGATTCTTTCACATCCTTTTGTCTCCATCTCTCCCATAATCCTCCTCCGAGCCGCTCGCAGAGCCCTGACTTTAAGGACACTGAGTTTATTTATTCATGCCTCTCTTCTGGTTTACTGGAACTTCTGATGGCTTGACACAGATTTGCACTTTCCTCGCTGCATGTGTTGCCCGCAGGAGAGACGCATGCATGTTCCTGACGGCTGTCAGCTCCACTCACGTCCCGAATCTCCCACCAGTGAGTTTAGCAGTGCAACTCGGCCTCAAAATCCTTAAAAACCCAACGAAAACACGCTGGCATGGTGCAGAGAGGTCTCTTTAGTATCTCAGTTGTTTCTCATAGGCTTTCTCCTGACGTCTCCAGCTTCTACTGAGAAAAACACCCCTGTAATCTCATGTGTTGTGTCTTCTAAAGCTATAGAAGAGCTCTGAGCACAGTTTGAGAAAGTCTGAGATCTCAAAATTGACTCCAAGAATATGAATCTGCTATTTACATTTTCATTTCTCTCAAGGTATTTCAGGAGAAACATCTGAGATTTAGTTGATACATAAATGAAACCAAAGTGAGATCTCCATTAAGTTATAAAAGAGCCACATGTGAGCCAGAAATACACCAGCATAGGTCATTTGTTTAGTTATGATCTTTAAACACAGATATTTGTTCTTGTTTCGTTGCTATTTCATGAGTCTCATTTAAGTATCAGTCCTTTGAAAATATCAAGAATCCTAACATTGCTATATAGTTGCTACAGTGTTGTGGGTGGATGCTATGCAGTTTCTTTTCATGTTTATTTTGTGTGATTTCTTTGGTGTAGCAGGTGAAAATGGTGCACCTGATCACTTAGTACCAGCACAGCTCTTGATTTAGGGACGACGCACACACTCAACTTTAATACTTTAATACTAGGACTAGTGATGAGTGCGTTAATTAATTCCCCTCATTAATTAAGTGCATATTTATGTCTTCACAGCTCCGACTGAACAGCGGAGACCCAGTCCACGAGCGTTTGATGAGGGCTGAACCCCGCCAGCCAATCAGCTCTCGCTTTCTGCCAACAGACATGGCTGCCTGGCCAATCACAGAGGGGACGTGGCAGAGGTGGGCAGGGCCTGAGTGCTGGAGTGTCTGTGTTCTGGAGCGAATGCTCAGAGAGAGAGAGAAAGGAGAGACAACGCTCCGTCTATGTGTCTGATTCTGCTGCGCGTCTCTCTCACTGCAGCTCTGTGTGTGTGTGTGTGTTCATGTATGCCGGCAACGGCTGCATCGCTCCTTCATCCCCTTCATCTTCATCAGTGAATTCACAGCATCAGCGCACGATCCTGCTCATCTGTTGCCGTGGTGATGGGCTGTCGACTGTCAGGGCCGTGGATGGGCGACGGGATGGGGGTGAGTCCAGTGTGTGTGTAATTGTGTGTAAATGCTCACGAGTGTGTGTGCTGATGGTGATCAGGAGTGACATTGATGCTGATACACCACATCTTATTTCACACACACACACACACATACACATGTGCCGTCTCTCTCCTGTGACTCATGCAGTGATGTGTGTTGGTATGAAGATGCAGCATTATTTTCATCATGAGTATAACGCGCGTGCGTGTGTGTGTGTGTGAGTGTGTGTTTGAGCCTGAGGTTCAGCTCAGTCCCGGACAGATCGGGTCTGCAGGCAGGGAAATAGCTTTACACAGCTGCGCTTCACTATAGTAGTGTGTGCGTAAGATAAACCGAATCAGGTGAAATAGAGCGTACGCCAAACGGCTGAACGCACGAGATCCGCGTAAACGAGGACTCAAATTAATCACAAGCTTTCCGGTCACTGCGTTTGTCTGTCGATTGTCCTGTCGTTCAGGTTCACGGTCAGGACCTGACCCACCTGCAGAAGCGAGAGGCCTTCCGTATCCTGGCCAGCTACGAGCAGCCAATCACGCTTCAGATTGAGGGCCGGGGGCGGAGCCTGCAGTACAACAGGACGACGGACTGCAGCACGCAGACGGAGCGACCGTGGGACCCTCTCCGGCCACACTCGTGCACCCTACCGCGACTGCCTCCCTCGGACAGGTGCGACACACCTGTAGCTCACCGCTGCCACCTGCAGGACAAACATAGACGTACACTTGAGAAGCGTTCACACAAAACGCAATCTTGCGTTTTAATTGTTGCTAAAAATGCCCTTCGTCTAATCATATTATGAGCACTGTGTTTTTAACATTCTATCAAGTAAAAACTAGTACCTTATTGCATTCGTTTCAATTCTGTTGCTTACTGAAATGAAGAATGTGTCCTGTGTGAACAAATTTTTTTTAGAGTGCTTGCATACTTATTTTTAATTTGAAATGAAGAATGTGTCCTGTGTGAACGAATTTTTTTTTAGTGCTTGCGTACTTATTTTGAACGTAGGAGCAAACACAGCCATTTTTAACTTGGATGTGCAAGGTTTCTGGTGTTCATTCCAAAAACGATAACTATAACGATAACTATATTAGCATCCACACCAATGCACCATTACGTTATGTTTATTATACAGCACACTGCAGTTTGGTGCTTTAAATGCTTGAGCTTGCTCAAAAAAAATCATGCTTGGAAAAAAAGAATCCTTTAAATGCTTGAGCTTGCTCAAAAAAATCATGCTTGGAAAAAAGAATCATGATTCCAACAATATCGTTTTTCTGTGTTGTTATCGTTATAGTGTGCACTTCCCTGTTCTCATTGAATTTGAACGATTATTAAAACATAGTTATCGTTACAGTTATCGTCCTTGGTGTGAACTGGCCTTTATTCTAGTATAGTTATTTTTCCTGAACAAAAACAGTCCGTTGTGCTGCTTGAACTGGTGTTTGCTATCATATTATTTTCATTATTATCATAATCACACTGATTTGTAACGCAGACATTTTTACCATTTACTGCATGTTTTGTTATACTTCTAGTTATTTATCTAATGAATCTGCGTAAATGATTCACTGACTGAGTGAGTCTGATTCCAAAACAAGTTTCAGGTGGTTTCGTGAATCTTTTTGACTGACTCATTAGAACGAGCCATTAGAACGTGAATTGGACATCACCTTTTGCACTACTATTCTTCTAGCTATTTGCCCAATGGATCGCAAGTCTTGTCAATTCACACGAAGTAGCTTCTGCATTGCAAATAAGGTGGATACACTACATATCTGAGCTTAGTGATTTCCTTTTTGTGTGCAAGGACAAAAAACACAAGGTTTTTCGAAAGTATTGCTTGGTCAAGTGATCAAAAGTTGACCAGTGAGAATGTCAGAGGGGCGGGTCCAGTTATGCCTTCTCACTGGATTTTAAAGGGGTCATATGATGCTTTTTTAAAGATCATTATTTGGTGTATTTGGTGTAACAGAATATGTTGACATGCTTTAATGTTCAAAAAACACATTATTTTTACAATACTGTACATTATTGTAGGTCCTCTATGCCCCGCCTCTCTCAAACGCTTCGTTTTCTACAAAGCCCCTCCTTCCGACAAGCGCAGTCTGCTCTGATTGGCCAGCTGACCCGGTGCATTGTGATTGGCCGAACACCGCAAGCACTCGTCGGAAATGTAACGCCCCTTACCATAATCACCAGCTTCATCTTTCACAATAAATGTAAAGACAGAGCCCGAAAGGGGAACAGAGTCGCGTGACAGACACAGTGATGAAGCTGGTATGTGTTTGGAGTACACAAGCCACGGTTAAGACAGCTGACTCCACACACACACACTCACACTCTCACACACACACTTTCTCTCACACACACACACTCACACACATACACAAACACACACACACGACGCGTTACTCTGCGCTGCGCAAAACTCCGCATTTGAACAGTCAAATGTGCTGCACATGTGCTGTTCTGTTGTAAATAAATCTTAACCAATGATTCCTAAATGCATCTACTTTCGGAAGGCCAAATAAAGTGCTTTTGCTTTCGCCTAGAAACACACAGCGTCTCCCTGACATGCTGCTTCAACACTAACTGCGGTTACTGAAACCACGCCTTCTTTCTTTGCGTGCACATTTGGGTGCATTATGCTAATATTTCCGCATAGTGAGGTAGATATGTGGGGGCGTGTTAGAACGAGGCGTTTTAGGGGGGCGTGGCAGAGTCTTAACTTTGATAAAGAATATCTCTTTGGTTTTGAGACTTTAGTCTTTGCAACTTCAGGGATCTTATCTATGCACAATCAGCTTGTAACACTCCAAAGAGAAAGAACAACTTGAAATCGCATCATATGACCCCTTTAAAGATTCGAAACACTTCTGACATGCTCTCATCCGTTGCGCTACATCAAGAGCCGTCTCTAGCATGTGAGCGGCCTTAAGGCACAGTCACACTAGGTTTTGCATTCATCCGCATGTAAATGTGCACGCAAGCATATTATGTCGTTCACTGCATTTTACAGCTTCGCATGTGGTGGTGAACGCTCACCATAGAATATAAATAGCGAAAAGACGTTTGGACTATTAAGATCCCTTCCAATCTAGAAGGAAATGTCAAGGATGCATTGGCTCCAGACTAAAACCATGATTAGGGAGCCATTATCTCCTCAAATGAAACATTTAGTTGACCTTTTTGCTGCCAAATTCAACAATTGAGAAGAAGATTTGAGTGCATAGAGCCTTACATTAGTTTAAGTCAATATTGTGCATTGTGATAATAGGACATTTTAGACTAATAAGTGTTGTTTGTTCCAATTTGATGCTGTCACTGACTGTATTTGTGTCATATAAATATCACACTGTTTTGTAAGAACTATATAAAAGAGGCGAATGCTGTGTTGATTATCCGCCTGTTGACCTTATATTGGACTTCACTAATTTGGGAACTCCGTAACGGCTCTGAACAATTCGCTGCTTGAGTGTTGTAATACTCATACTTCATATCATCATCATACTCTTTCTAGGCATCTTTATGCAGCTGTTGGTCTTAATATCCGAATGAGGTCAGAAGCTCCTTGCAAACACAATAACAGCATCTTAGATGAAGGGGGCGGAGCCAGAGATGTGTGCTGGAGGGAGGGGGCGTGACTTGTGTTATCAGCATATAATATTCACACAGATATTTATAAGTGTAATATATGAGTGTTTGTTGTTCTCGCAGGGCGTACTACAATCACATGACCCTGCCCGGGACCCATAGAGACGGAAGCAGGTACGAGTACCTACCAAACACGCCCAGAGACCTGGAGCACAGAGAACGCCAGGCCTACAAAGTAAGATATTAACATACAACAATCAGATTATGATGAGTGTGAGCTGTTAATATTCATGATGAGATGCACATAGTTATTAATTTACCATTTATTTAAAGAAAATGCAAAAAGTTTATAATGAATTATAATATGTATATAATGCATTTATAATATGTATAATTTCGTTAGTAAATTATTATTTATTACTTATTTATAAAATGAATAGCCATTCACATATATACACACATTTCACATGTGCATTGCGCAGGAGGACACAGCCTTTAATAAAGCGACAGACGTTTATAATAATCACTCTTCCACATCACAGCCTCATTATGCTAATAATTCATCAGGAAAGCAGCGGAAATGCTCGCACGTTCTTCTCACAAGAGCAGAAAGGGTTTGAGATCACATCACCATCCGTAATAATGATGCTCATCTTGATGTGATAATCCAAAATTGACTTGGTTCTGGAGTGAACAGCAGTCCGGTTCTATGTTTAACGGGATATTTTGTGATCGTTTCAGGACCATGAGTTCTCCAGCGGCGTGTCTCCGGCACAGAACTGTCTGATCGGATGCTGCAACAACAATCTGGAGGAACCCAGAAGTTTCCAGAGTCAGGTGAGAGTCACAAAATACAGCGTGAATATATGACCGGGACTTAAAGGAACACGCCACTATTTTTGAAAATAGGCTCATTTTCCGACTCCCCTAGAGTTAAACGGTTGAGTTTTACCGTTTTCGAATCCCGGATTCGAAAACGGTAAAACTCAACCGTTTAACTCTAGGGGAGCTGGAAAATGAGCCTATTTTCAAAAATAGTGGAGTGTTCCTTTAAGGAATAATTGACGAAGCACCACTGAATTATTGAACATTCAGTGTGCACTCTGGGTAGTGTACAAAGTGTAAGATTAAGGCAAGACATCACATGGTGTTTAGGGTCAAATAAACTGAAAAACTAATATATATCATCTTTCTTCTCCAGCTGATTGATTACATTAAGACTTGCAAATGTTGTTGGTATTACTAGCTTTCTGAAATGTTATGTTTAAATATGCATTATCTGATTAAATACGCACTAATTCGAATAAATGCCTTAATTAACGTACAAAATTTGATTTTGTTGACATATTAAAGGTTTAAAAAGGGAAAAAAATAAAATTTGACTTATGTTTTAGGCAGTAAAACGTTGTATAAATCAATTTGAATGATAAATTAACAAACCCCTCTATTGAAAAAATTCAGAATATGGATATGAATAAAACTGTTAAGTATGGTTTATGTAAGTGCTGCTGAAGTGGAGAATCGAACTTATTATGAGAAAATGGCCTTTAAAGATTTTGAAATCTATACTGACACAAATAGATAAAATGCAATGAAATAAACACTTAATTGTTTTACAGACACTTAAATATTTTGGATGCTTTCTTTCCACTGAAACAACATTTTGAAAAGCCAAAAAGCCCAAAATCTCAAAATGAACCAGTGCATGAAAAAATATGGATGAATGTTTTTGCCTGTAGTGTCTTGCCTTAAAAATAATGTGGTGAAATGCATCTGTAATATAGTCAAAATACAATGGCAACCAATTAATGCAGACCGAATGAATCTAGAAGCTGCGTTCTAGAATGTAGAGCAGCGGCGCGAGTTCAGATCTGAGGGATTGTTGTTGTTCTGGTTCTCGTGTGATTCTCTTCATCCGTCACAGACCGAGAGCCGAGGAGTCACATATTATGTAAGTTATGTGTTACCAGGCAACTAGCGATCATAAATACGGTTGAAGACTGTGAGCCACCAGAGTGACTCTCGCGCTCCGATGGAGGACTGTTCAATCGATAGAATTCATGTTGAATTTAAATGTTAAGCACATTTTCCTATGTTTTTTCTTTATTAATTTAGGTGCGTTCACACTGACAGTGATTTAATCTGCATTGTGGGTTAACTTAATAGTAGGCGTTTCTACTCAACTGCAGTATCTACTCTATGCAATGCTATTGGCTGTCGCTGCTCATTTGCATATAGTTAAGCTCTGCGTAATTTTGTTGCATAGCCAACGGACGCTCGTGTCACCTCAAATTGTCAACTTGTCAACCAATGTCCTAGTAACTGCACAGCAATGCAGTAAAACCAACCTAGAATACCCTAAGAACCACTTAGCTAAACATTAGCAACCACCCAGCGTATTCTACCAACGTCTTAGTATCTGCTTAGCAACACATTAGAACCCACTTAGAACATGCTAGCATTCTGGAGGCTAGTTTTAAAGAGCTAGCACCAAAATTAAAAAAATAACATTTTTTTATTCATAACTTTTTATTACTATTACTAATAGTTGTCAAACACTTGTGTCTTTTTCATATTGCTGCTCTTTTGCTAAACACTGCAGTGAATTTTTCACCATTAGAGGTTGAAAAACTTTTTACCATAGTAAAATCACTGTAACTCTGGAGAACCCCCAACACTGCACATTTAAAGGTCTCCTTAATAAAACTCCAAGACCTCAAATGTGTGTGTCAGGTAAGAGAGACATCAAAAACGTGCAGTGTTGGGGGTTCTCCAGGACCAGGATTGGGAGCTACTGCTCTAATGTCATAATAATATGTGTGTGTTTGTGACAGACTGATGATGATGACTACATGATGGAGAAACCCCTGGGTTACCTGCCTCTTCACCATGAGCTGGACAGTGGGCTCGGATGGACGGATGGTAGTTTCCACCAGGGGGAGCTGTCGGGAGTGGAGACGGAGGAGGGGCTCGAGGAGCGCCACGGCAGGTCACCATCGTCTGAGTCATTCATCTCGTCTGAACTGAGCGACTCGGGTTTTTACAGCGTCAGCACCGGCGAGTTCCTGCGCTTCCAGCGTCTGCTCGAGAAACGCATGCGCCATTACAACGCCCGCATGCACCACCAGGGGGAGCCGTGCTCTCGCGAACGGCGCGACAGCCAGATAAAACACCCCCTAGAGGCCATCCCCGAAACGCTGACGGTGCAGCCTCAAAACGTCTGCACGCCCGTCCCGGGATCACGTGGTTTGTCCCGCGTGTCATCCGTGCAGTACCGTAAGGTGGAGCGGCCATGTTTGAACAGGCACAGCTCCAGCAGCGGCTCGCTGTTCAATCCCGCACTGTACTCCACGTGCAGTACGCCCTCTGGCCAGCGACGGCTGCCGCCTCATCCGAGCTCTGCGGGAATGCTGAGAAGAAGCAGGACTCTGCATCACCGCCCTGTGCCCATGGAGTACCGCAGACGGGCGAGTCACCCGGCCTCGCCCAACTACTGCAGCGACACGCTGCATCCCTGCGGCCACAGAGTCGACCTGCCCATGAATCTCCACGAGGAGCCGGCACTTATGCACACTGTCAGTCACCCGGCACACCCTGTTGTACTCCCCACACAGACTCTACACGCTACACATGCAATGAGTCAGCCGTCCCTGATCTCTCCAGTCGAAGAGCACTGCTATATGCCTCCAGAACTCCATGATAACAGCAGGATCCGAGCATCCACCGAACCGCAGCTACAGAAGAGGTTTGTGACCCAACAGACGCCCAACAACAGGTTCCACACCCTAAGTCACACGCCCAGTCAGGACGCCAACGACACCTGGCCCAAACCCGCCAGCCGTGCAGGTTCCGGTGGCGGAGGTGGTCTCTACAGCACCTTGGAGGGCCACACACCCACTGCTTCCATCAGGAAACCATCCAGCGGGAACCTGCGGGCCTTGCGAAACCAGATGTTGCGGGATAGAGCATCCCGTCTGGCGGATGAGCGTAGCGGCATGAGCACGGACGAAGAGAGTCACAGCGAGGTCCGAATGGGTCGCTACTGGAGCCGCACTGAGCGCCGCGAACACATGCTGCAGAAACAGCGACAGCTGCAGGCCAGAAGCGGCGGCGTAGCTGCGTCAGGATTGGTGTATAGCGGCAGAGTCATGGGAGGAACTAACGGAGACAGTTGTAATACCCTTCTCGAGCTGAGCCAGAGGAAACTAAGTCGCCTGAGGAACCGGAAGCTGCTGGACGACTGGACCACCGTAGAGGAACTCCTGACACACGGAACGCGCCTGGGCCCCAGCGGAGACACCCGGCAGCTGCCTACGTCGTTGCTCACCGTCACAACTGTATAGCGACACCCACCGAGTGTGTGTTCAGATTGACGTGTGTGTGTTGGACCGGCCGCACTACACAAAGCTACCTCCTGACATTGAGGTTTACTGTAGATACAGACGTTTCCAAACACCGTAGTACATTGATTTTTAAATGTTATATTTGCAGTATCTTGTTTTGCATTGTGTTGTGAAGAGATGTTTTATTAGGGAGCGAATTCACTGCAGTTTGATTCGACCGCATGAAGCAATACAACAGATACCGACACCAGACAAAGTGAATTTCATTTGGTGCCAAGAAAAGTTTACGTTGCGGATCATTTTAAGGTGGTGCTAAATGTGAGATTTCATTTCTTCAACATCATTTGCAACTAGCCTATAAACGACATCTGAATTACGTCACTTTTGCACAAGATTAAAAAAAAAAATCCCTTTCCGACTGTCTTCCTCTAGCTAATTTGTGGCGTTAGCACAGCCCCTCTTTTCAATCATGAATCTGATTCTCTGGGAATATTATCGGATAATCTAATGATGGATCGGGAGTCGGATACGCCGCCAGGGCTGGAGACTAGGTGTGCAGGGTTATGCTGGAGATCGGGCAGCGGAAACGTGAGCGTGTATTGTGAAGTGTGCGGGTTCTTGCACTATAACTGTAGTTCTGTAGAGTATTTTTAAAGCTATTTTTCTTGTGCTCTTCACAATTGATGTCACGAAAAGAAACAAATAACTTTTATAAAGACTCGAACAAGTGGCGTGTTATCAATTTGGAGAGAAAGATGACGCGCTGAACTGTGTTTTGTTCTAACGTGCAAATATCACGTATTTTCAAGCGCAACTTTCCGCAAATAATAGGGTTTCAATTTTACAACGAGCCTCATGAAACGCCAGCAGAATTAATTCTGAAAGTTGATAAACTGATGGCAGTTACACAAATGAAACGGATTTACACAAATTCGTTCTGATCGCGTTTCACGAACGAAACCCAATTATTTTCCAAAGTAGAAGAAGCATTAGTATTTTTGAAGTCACCTGTGTCAGCGTGGGAGGTTTGCAGATTTGAGCAGAAAATCAGGATTTTTCCCACCTGCACTATTTTTGGTGCACTAGCACTGGAGTGTTTACAATTTTTCCTCACACAACTGTGACTCTCTGCGACACATCTCGCTCTCTCGCCCTCGTTTCTGAGGTGAAATCACGTCATTTCCGCCGTGAGTCAAACGCTGTGAATAATGGATGGAACATTAACAGAAAAACTCTGCCTCTCATTGGATTTTGCTCGTTTCCACTTTTAGAAATCATTTTCTTGGAATATGATGTACATGTGGCTGTAATAAAGATGAGATTTTAATTAGCTACTTCAAGTTTGTTGAGTTTTTTTTTGTAACGTTATTGAAGTGAGCATTCATAAGTGAAATCTGTCATGACAACAAACCTTTATTTAATTCAGAAACCGATCATTGACCACAAAGATTTAAAATTTCTTGACATGTTCAGGTTTCTTAGAAAATTAACCATGGTTTATTGTAGTAAAAGTGAAGTTTTTTGGCGTATTGATTAGTTTGACTACAAATACCATGGTTTAACTATAGTAACCATGGTTGTTTGGTATAATTGGGTAAAACCATGGCTAATTTTCGTAAGGGCTGGATTACTATTTGACAAATACTACTCATATTTATCCTAATTTAATTTCTGCCTCGTAAAAAACGCTTAAAATGGTCTTAAAAGTCATTGTTATTAAAATTGACTTTGAACACCGAAATTATGACATTAAATGTCGAATGAGGCAACAAGTCGAAATTATGATAATCATGAAAATCATGAGTCGAAATTTTGACGTAAAATCGAACATTTAAAGTTCGCAATTGACATACTAAATCGAAATTATGCCTTTAAATGTCGAAATTATGACAAAAGTCATAATCATGAGGTAAAAAGTTGAAATTATGGCTTTTACATTATCACAAGTTGAGGTAAAAAAGTCAATTATGATTTTAAGTTGAAATTATGACACACTAAGTCA
>JADLZM010021484.1:255965-285570 GCA_018148995.1 Sinocyclocheilus maitianheensis | reverse complement strand
GATAGACAGACAGACAGACAGACAGACAGACAGACAGACAGACAGACAGATAGATAGACAGACAGATGGACGGACGGACGGACGGACGGACGGACGGACGGACGGACAGATAGATAGATAGATAGATAGATAGATAGATAGACAGATAGATAGATAGATAGATAGATAGATAGATAGATAGATATACATACATTTGACTCTCTCCATGCTATGTCTCCACAGTTGTATCTCTTCTCTCCAACTGTTGTCTGCAGGTTCGGGAAAAGGCCATGCCAAAGGAAGGGGACGTACAAACATTAAAGCATGGTAACCACAAATTAAACTCATGATAAACAAAAAACACACTCCAAAGTGTTCTTTTAAATAATGTCATTTTATGACAAAAATACAAAACACAATTCTTCTGTCAGGCGACGGCACTGTCTTTTGTGAAAGGAAAAAAAAAAAAAAAGGCTACGTCACAGTCACGACTCCACTATAAGGTGGCGGTGCTTTGTTATAAAAGCGCAGAACGTGCGCACAGGCGTGGAGTTTTCCCTGCACCTCTTCACGTAAACCTCATATGTGCGCAAATGAGTCATCATAAATAAATACTTACATTATTCAATCGCCCCTTTATACACTTCCATTACATGTAAAAATACTATAACACAGCAAATTGTGCATAATTACAAGCTTACCTTATTCAATCGCCCGTTTCTACAGTTTCATTACATGTAAAAACCCTATAACACACCTAACCATGCATAAATAAATACTTATCATATTTAATCGTCCCTAAGACACTCGGGGGTGTGACTAAATCCCTGCAGGCGGGACTAAGTCAATGGGGGTGAGATTAAGTCACTTGGGGCGGGACTAAAACACTCGGAATGGGATTAAGCCCCACCCACCCAACCAAAAACACTAAATCCCACCCACCCATATAACTAAGCCCCTCCGACCAAGACCCACCCATATAACTAAGTCCCACCCACCCAAGTCCCACTCATATAACTAAGTCCCACACAATACACTAAGTCCCACCTTTATGAACCTAACCCTACCAAAACCACACAAAACCTAACCAAACCACTCAAAAAAAAAACCTCACCATTTGTCCGGGCTTGGGACCGGCACTAGCATTACACCCCATAGTGCAATGTTAAGTGGCTGGGTTAAAAGAAAAAGTTTTTTTTTTTTTTTTGTCTTTTTGCTTGCTGGAACCTTTACTAACTAACTACATACACATAACTACAGCTAGGAAGTACTTCCTCTGAAACTCAAAAAGAAAAAATAACTTTGCCGTAGACTTTCAAAAACACAAAATAAATATGTACTCCCTTTCTACAACAAATAAATAAACTATCAAGTGAACTACCTTCCAAGACATATCAAAATGCAAAAAGTACTTTTTACTTTACTAGTTTTTTTTTTAAATCTTCACTTTAAAGTGGAAAGTCTTTCAACAACAACAATAAAAAAAAAAGCTGCTCTTTCAAGTGTAATGTCTTTCAATGAACAGAAACTACAGTTAAGTAGTACTTAAAAAAAAAAAAAAAAGAGTGTTACTCAGACATCCGGCAACAGGCGATTGCGTTTGGATTTAAAAGAATGGAACGTGCGCACACATGTTGAGTTCTCCCTGCAGCGTGTCAGGTACAACTCGTAGGCCCGGCGATGGCTCAGACAAGGATTCACATCTACATACGACACCTCCAAGTCTGTCCACCGAGAATGTGAACTTGCAGGTAAAGATGCCAGTTCAATCCTTTCCACAACCTCCTCTTCAGGTTGGTCCTCAACCTCTTTCTCAACCACTTTGGTTTTTGCCTCCTGGATAGGACGATGTGGACGGGCAGGTGTGGCTGGTAGAGCAACAGGCATGACCAGTTTGTAAGGTACTGCCTCGTTGAACCTCCAAACTGCCAGGGATTGTAGTAACAACAGCTGCGAAAGTATACCCAAATGCTGAAGGTGACTCTGTGTCACTGGTAAATCATGCATCACCTCCGAAAGTTTCTGGAAGGACACGTAATCTCCATTCGGAATCAAGACGCAACTGAGGAATACAAGAGAAGTGATGACTCTGGGTTTGGGCATGCCTCTGGGAAGGCGCTCCAAGCATTTTTCCAAACGTGTGGGGGTATCCGAATGCCTTCCTGTCGCATACTTCCCGGCAAAACTCCCCCACGGTGTGGCAGTCAACTAGGTTCCCAATAGGACGAATGGGCCCTTTAAGAGTCTGCAGTGGCAACCGGTCATTCCGCTGATAGAGGTCACAGAGGAGAATTTTCACTAACTCCTCCCCGACAACCTGGGGACCCGCTAGAAGTAAATTAGAGAGTGGAAATATATACGCTGGACTCTCAACTTCTGCAGGTCATCCTGGATCCATGTTTCCAGGGGAGGTGGAGACTCCCCCACACTGGCACTGCCAATGGGTGCCAAACCAAGAAATCCCCTCATCCTGGTCAGGCTATTGGGATGAGAAGCACTCACGCCGAGGGATGCCGCATACTGCTTTGAAGTTGCACGCATGGGCCGACCGAAAAAGAGCTCCTCCAATGCCAACTCTAGCTGGAAGGCAGTCCAGCTACTTTCAAATCCACCGAGGCCTTTACTGGACTGCAAAAGCTCAGACAAAGTTGTACCAAGATATGTGGCGACAGGCTGTACAACATGTCACAGGCCTAGACCATTACCATTGTCCTGAAAGGGAACAATCATGGGCACGGATTCAAGAAGGTTGTCAATCATAGGTGAAATGAAGAAATGGCTGGCTTGCAAGACCTCCTGGTATCCTGCTGGAACCAAAAATACACCCTCAATTCTTACATTGGTCCTGGTAACTGTCTTCTGGGCCAGATCATTCACGTGTCCAACATACCTCTCTGCGTTGCTCATGATCATCCTCCGATGTTTTTCTATATGAAGGTCACACATAGTAATGATCCTACTTACAGGGTGTCTCGGAACAGACAACTCGTGGCAGTGCGGTGTCACTGAGTAAAGCTGGAGGAAGTTCAACTCACACCCGTCTTCGCGAAAAACCTGCCTCAGCATTGCATCGACTTCCAAAGGCATGTGGTCAATATTACTCTGGAAGTTGGGTACCCACCACCTCCTGTAATCCACAGCGAGACCACAGTATATCCACAGTGGGGTCTGTTGACTGCACAGTGCAAGCAGCATGATACGACACGTTAATGACACCCTCGGTGTCAACCAAACTGCCCAAGTCAAATGGCCGGTCATCCTTCTGACCAAACTTGGTGATGGTCAGCAGAATGGCCATATCCAGATCGTTGTTAACTGCTACTACAGCCTGATGAAACAGCTCCAGGATGAACTTCTGATCACTGTGCAAGATATTCATCCTCCCCAAGTTGTTTAGATTGGTCTTCTGAATTGTTGGCCTCTCTAAATCTTGAGGTGAAAGGCTCTTCAGCTGGCCCTCAAAATGCTTGTATAACGCATTGATAAGTCCGACGGCATGAGCCTTTGCCATCATCTCATTTTTAAACATCGGGTGGGCCCGGTTGGGGTTGGCAGGGATGCAACTTATATTCAAGAAATGTCCGCCATCAACAAAAGTCAGTACAGTCCCCACTGATTTACGGAGCGCATTCACTCCATCGGCAGTGTACAGTGAGAGTTGTAAATGTTTCTTGAGAATATGCCAGTGGTTTGAGATCTTTGAGCCGTCCACTTTGCCCAAAAAGAGATAGTGAAGTCCAGCTATAATGCAAGACACATCGGAGAGCAGCACCACAACTCCATCTAAATCAAACCTGTACCTCACTGCCTCATTGGCGTCCTCCACCACTGATGCAAATAATGTAATGCGCACGGAGTCATCCCTCAAGAAAGTTTCCACTCTAGGTGACTCATACAACTGACCACTTGTATTTTGCTCACAAGCAGCCAAAAAGGGCTCAAACTCATCCCTACAATGAAAATTTGACATGGATTACCAACTAAATGTATCATGCTACACTCTTAAACATCAAAAAAGCAACAAAAAAATAATAATAAACTTACATCTCTATTTTGACCTACTTCTCCCTTGGAAATAACGCAAAAACGTTCACCTTTGGTTTGATCTATTATTGAAAATACAAGTCCTGATTTCAATACACAATTTAACATCACATTTGCAAAAATAACTACACTTTTCCTGTTATATTTTATTTTTTCACTTGTATTTACACTTAATTTCTTTAAAAAAACATTTCCAAATTGTATTCTTTCTATGAAATCGCCCATTTCTCAAATTTGATTACATGTAAAAACCCTAAGACAGAGCAAAACATGCATAAACAGAAGCTAAAATTAAGTATGGACCGATCACATCCAAATTGCACAAAATACAAACCCTAACCTTTCTCTTTCAAGCACTCAAAACTCCTGGATAAAACTGTGAATAGCCGCGTGTTAGAAACTGCTAAGAATTCCAACATTTTAGCAGAAAATACCACTCTAGGGGAGCTTTTGGGCGGCTGACTTTATTCACAGACGTCTTTCAGTTATTTGTCCAGCTGTTTATTTATCCAAACCACCCAAAACCACTCAAGAACACTTAAAACCACTCAAAACCAACACAGACTCTACCAAAACCACACAAAACCTAACCAAACCACTCAATAACACTCAAAAACCCACAGAAGAACATTCAAAAGTCCTGGATAAAACTGTGAATAGCCGTGTGTTAGAAACTGCTAAGGATTCCAACATTTGAGTAATTTAGTAAAATAACACTCCAGGGGGAGCTCTTGGGCAGCTGATTTTATTCACAGACATCGTTCAGTTATTACACACCTTCTCCTATGGGGCCTTTTATTTCGCCTTGTGGTGAATCTGGAAGGTCGGGTTTCACAAATTCATATCACAATTGCATATTACACTACTAGGCCTGCACGATTAATCGAACGCGATTGTCATGCGCATTTTGATAGTAATGCCGGTTCTGTAATCAGCAGGAAATCATCATCACGTGCTTTCAGATGGAGCAGAATTTACTACACATAGCCATAGTTCACTGACAAGTTACGCAAAAAAATTGCATTTGATTTTATTGCGCGATTATGAAATCGAAGAAATTGTTCGCGATAATGACAGCTGTTTGCATAGCTTCTCAGTGAACTACGGCTCTGTGAAGTAAATGCTGCTCCATCTGAAAGCATGTGAAAATACCACATTTAATAACATATTTTACTCCAAACTCACTTCATAATATCAGTTGAGTGTTTCAAATAAATCCTTCTGTGAGATGATGTGGCTTCTTACACAGAATAAGGCACGCAACATACTTCATAGTATTTAAGCAGTGATAAAGGCATTGCATTATAAATATACTTTACTTTAATGAAATTTATAATAATAAGAACTCAGATAAACCGTATATTGCCGTAGTCGTGTTTTTATTAGTCACGTTGAATCAATGAAAGCAGTTGAATCTTCTGTTTATTCAGCTGCAGCGGTTTCTTCAGCAATGCGTATTTGGAGTTTCAGCGCGAGAGTACCCTGTGGCCTTTGGATGGAGATTTACTGCTGATCATAGAACCGTGCTTCACTGAAAGATACGCATGACAATCGCAGCTTCGGTCGAATTGCGATCTCTATTCCATTTCGATTTATCGTGCAGCCCTATACAATACTGTTCAATGCCTTTATATTACTTGATTTCACACTCTATTTCCACTACACAACATTTCCAATATAGATTCACACTATTAAATCGCCCCTTTCAACACTTTAATTTAAGGAAAAAAGCACCAGGCCCAGATTGTGTTACACCAGTCTGTCTGAAATCCTGTGCTGACCAGCTGGCCCCCATCTTCACACAGATCTTCAACAGATCACTGGAGCTGTGCGAAGTCCCTTCATGCTTCAAACGCTCCACCATCATCCCCGTCCCAAAGAAACCCAAAATTACTGGACTTAATGACTACAGACCTGTGGCTCTAACGTCTGTGGTCATGAAGTCTTTTGAAAGACTGGTGCTGGCCCACCTGAAGGACATCACTGGACCCTTGCTGGATCCTCTTCAGTTTGCCTACAGAGCAAACAGGTCTGTGGACGATGCAGTAAACATGGGACTGCATTATGTTCTGCAACATCTAGACAGACCAGGGACTTATGTGAGGATCCTGTTCGTGGACTTCAGCTCGGCCTTTAACACCATCATCCCAAACCTCCTCCTGCCCAAACTAACTCAGCTCTCCGTGCCCACCTCCGTCTGTCAGTGGATCAACAGCTTCCTGACAGACAGGCAGCAGCTAGTGAGGCTGGGAAAATACACATCCAGCACCCGTACGATCAGCACTGGAGCTCCTCAGGGTTGTGTTCTCTCTCCACTGCTCTTCTCCCTGTACACCAACGACTGCACATCTAAAGACCCCTCTGTCAAGCTCCTGAAGTTTGCAGACGACACCACACTCATCGGCCTCATTCAGGACGGTGACGAGTCTGCTTACAGACAGGAGGTCGAGCAGCTGGCTGTCTGGTGCAGTCTCAACAACCTGGCGCTCAACACGCTAAAAACTGTGGAGATGACCGTGGACTTCAGGAGAAACCCCTCTGCACTCCCCCCACTCACCATCATGGACAGCACTGTGACTGCAGTGGAGTCATTCAGGTTCCTGGGCACCACAATCTCTCAGGACCTGAAGTGGGACACTCACATTGACTCCATTGTGAAAAAGGCCCAGCAGAGGTTGTACTTCCTTCGCCAGCTGAGGAAGTTCAACCTGCCACAGGAGCTGCTGAAACAGTTCTACTCCGCCATTATTGAATCTGTCCTCTGCACTTCAATAACTGTCTGGTTCAGCTCAGCTACCAAATCTGACCTCAGAAGACTTCAGAGGGTAGTCCGGACTGCTGAGCGAATCATTGGTACAACCCTCCCTTCTCTCCAAGAACTGTACTCGTCCAGAGTGAGCAAAAGGGCTGGCAGAATCACTCTGGACCCCTCACATCCAGCACACTCCCTCTTTGAACTGTTGCCATCTGGTCGACGCTACAGAGCTCTGAGCACCAGAACGACCAGACACAGGAACAGTTTCTTCCCTCAGGCCATCCATCTCATGAACACTTGACAATAACTGTGGAACACACACTATTTATTCACTCATACACTTATTTATCTAACACTCATACTCAGTCTACATTTCAATTTGCACATAATATACCTGTACATACAACTGTCTATTGTTATATACCTGTACATACAATTGTCGGTTTGTGTACTTTTATTCCTTATTTAATTGTTCTATTTTTTTATTATTTTTATTATCTGTGTTTTTGTTCTGTCACTGTCATTCTGTTGCACTGTGGAGCTTCTGTCACGAAAACAAATTCCTCGTATGTGGAAACATACCTGGCAATAAAGCTCATTCTGATTATATGTAAAAACCCTATAACACAGCGATTCGTGCATAAATTAAAGGCTTAACTCATTCAATAGGCCCTTTACAGACTTTCATTACATGTAAAAACACTACAACACAGCAAATCCTGCATAATTAATGTATTACCTTTATCAATAGCCCGTGTAAAAACACATTACACAGCGAATCGTGCATAAACAAACACTTACCTTGTTAGACCGTGCATTTCTGAACTTTGTTTACAAAACACATGACACAGCGAACCGAGCATACACAAAGGCGGAACTTAAATAGAACCCTAAACATCCAAATCGCCACAAAATCAAACACTAACCGTCCGGTAGAACAGTGCTGAAGTCTTTACTTTCACTTTCGCTTTGTAAACGCTGCAATTTTGACAGTTTAATACCTTTTAAAGAGATCGCTGCTGAGCGTCACTTTCAGTATGATCCTGCTTCCTGCTTCCGCCTAATTCCGGATTCTTTTTCATAATAAAAGTCCCGATTTCTTTACTTACATTTTCACGTTACAATTACATTAAAAACGTTTTCCCGTTTCACTTATTTATTACACTTACATTTGCATTTCATATGTCCTTCATCACATTATATAATCATATATTTAATTTATTAAAGCTCCTATTTATCCACTTGGATTTCTTTGCAACCATTACACACAAACATAACCACTCAACATCGCCCATGAATTCACAGGCATCCATACAAATTTAGACTATACATAAAAAGTTTACATTTCATTTTCTGCTTGTTTACTTTAAGTAAAAGAAACTATTTCTAAAAACACATTGAAATGTTACAATTGCATTACAAGCAAGTCAAGTCACCTTTATTTATCAAGCGCTTGTAACAATACAGATTGTGTCAAAGCAACTGAACAGCATTAATTAGGAAAATAGTGTGTCAATAATGCAAAATGACAATAGTAAACACTCATTTTTCAGTTAAAGGCAGTTCATCATTGAATTCAGTGATGTCATCATCCAGCTCAGTTCAGTTTAAATAGTATGTTTGCAATAATTTGCAATCAAGTCAACGATATCGCTGACCAGGCTCAGTCGGGGCCAGTTCTCCTCTGACCAGATGAAACCAGCAGTTCAATTCCAGGCTGCAGCAAAGTCAGATTGTGCAGAGGACTCGTCTGGTTCCTGTGGTCTTGTCCCGGTGGCCGTCTGAGACGAGGTCTTTACTGGGGATCTGTATCTGGGGCTCATCTAGTTGTCCTGGTCTCCGCTGTCTTTCAGGGCTGTAGAGGTCCTCTCTAGGTGCTGATCCACCATCTGGTCTGAATACGTACTGGATCCGGGTGACTGCAGTGACCATCTGATCTGGATACAGACTGGATCTGGTGGCTACGGTGACCTCGGAATAAGAGAGACACAGACTAATATTAGCGTAGATGCCATTCTTCCAGCGATGTAGCAAGTACATCGGGTGTTATGAGAAGTGTTCCCGGTTCCGGTTGAGCTAATTAATGCAGCCTAACAATCCTTAAACGGATTTGAATATTAGAAGCGTATTAGTGTGTTATGTGTAAACCAGGTTAAAGAGAGATGGGTCTTTGATCTAGATTTAAACTGCAAGAGTGTTGAGTGTTGCAACAATGTTAGGTAGGTTATTCCAGAGTTTGGACTTTAAATAGGAATAGGATCTGCTGCCCGCAGTTGATTTTGATATTCTAGGTTTTATCAAATTGCCAGAGTTTTGAGAACGCAGCAGATGTGGAGGACTATAATGTAACAAGAGCACGTTCAAATACTGAGGTGCTAAACCATTCAGGGCTTTATTAGTAATAAGCAAGATTTTAAAATCTATAGGATGTTTAATAGGGAACCAGTGCAGTGTTGACAGAACCGGGCTAATATGGTCATACTTCCTGGTTCTAGTAAGAACTCTAGCTGCTGCATTTTGGACCCGCTGGAGTTTGTTTATTAAGCGTGCAGAACAACCACCCAATAAAGCATTACAATAATCTAACCTTGAGGTCATGAACGCATGAATTAACATTTCTGAATTTTACATTGAGAGCATAGGTCGTAATTGAAATATATTTTTGAGATGGAAAAATACAGTTTTACAAATGCTAGAAACATGGCTTTCAAAGGAAAGATTGCTATCAGATAGCACACCTAGGTTCCTAACTGATGAGGAAGAATTAACAGAACAGCCATCAAGTGTTAGACAGTGTTCTAGGTTATTACATGCAGAGTTTTTAGGTCCTATAATTAACACCTCTGTTTTTTCAGAATTTAGCAGTAAGAAATTAATCATATAAGCAAGAGAACAAAAACAAAGAGTCTAATATATGAGTGATAGAGACTTGAAAACCACTCGTTTAAGACATGGCCTATGAGCGTGCTCTCTTGATCATGGTTTTGTGGTCAGTCTTTAGAAATTACACAAAAGAGAATACATATGTCAGTATTGAACCAAAATGCTGTTGTTGTTTTTTTTTGTTTTTTTTTTACACTTTTCAAATGTCAAAGCAGCAGTTTCAGAATAGATTATTGTATAGCTGGCATACTGTTCAGTTTGTCTTGTCTTTTTGTACAACAGATTGAATGTCTTTTTTTATTATTTTTATCTGGGATCCACTGCTGTGCTCAGTTTGAAAAGGCCTTTATATCTAAACATAATACACAGATATTAATTTGTTTGCAAATGTTTAACCTGAATATGTACTCTTAAAATGTAATTACTTATTTTTGTCATATTGTATTCTTGTTTCTAGGACTATGATGAAGAAGAGATGTCAGTCGGCCTATTGACCGTGATCCCTGAGCTGAGGACTCTAGAGCCATACCTAACTCACTGCATTTAATGCCATGTCTACTGCAATCATTTTGGAAGGTACAATTGTATTGGATGATCTGGAAAATCCTCCCCAAGATATGCCTGCTCTTTGGACTTGGATTTATGCTATGAAATTATAGTATCCTCCAGTACTGAAGGACACCTTTGATTTCATTCAATGGCTGAACCTAGAATGCAATCTCTGAAAAATCTTCTGATGTAGAAAGATGTCATTGTGGCGTGATGGAGCATTTTTCAGTGTAATTGTTCATGATTGATCATTATTGATTTAGAAAATGGTAAATCTAGATTTACAAGGTGTCATAAAAGGGATGTTGATGTTTGTTTTTTTTTCTATTTATTTCCTGAGTGCAGTATGTGCAATTTTTCTTACAGTGTTAAATTGTTGATTTGATAGCATGCCTAAAAAATAATGACTTGAAGTAACATTGTTTTAAACAAATAAATGCCCTATTGTTGTGCTAACAATCTGTTTTCTGTCTTTGTATTAACAACTTTAAGTTTTGAGTACAGCGTACTTGAGAAATTTAAGGCAATCTGTTTCCACACATTTGTCTAGTAATGTGAACAAAGCAGACTTGTTAAGAGAACTGTTTTGTTTGAGTTCTGTGCACTAAGCTTAACTTGCATCTCTAAGTTGGCTGAACTTGTCAAATTGAGTTAGCAACGCTCAAGTTTTCTGGTAACCTATACATATACACAATTTACCTATACAAAGTTACAGTAAGTTTTATTAACTCAAAAATGATAAACTAATTTGCTTGAGAAATTTGAGGCAATCAGTTTCCACAGGTTTTCCAAGTAAGTTCAACTCATTACTTTTTACAGTGCAGTTATTTTAAATAGTAATAATATTTCACAATATTTGTGGTTTTAGTGAAGTTTTCATCACATAAATGCAGTATTGGTGAGAAGACACGTCTTTCAAAAACAAAACATTTACTGAACCCAAACTTTGTAACAGTAGGAAATACCTCCAGTAAGTGAATAAGTGAACCACAAGATGGCATTAGAGCATTGAACATTGAGGTGAGTGTTGCAACTCAAATATAAATATTTGCACTTCCAACCTCAGACGAAAAGCTTTTAAATGACAGCCCATTAGTTAAGATTTGTTGAGTTGAGAATGTTAAGTTTTGTACTCTAAGATAACAATAATAACCACAAAGCATCTGAGTTAAATTGAAGACCAATTAAAATGTTGGTATTAGAGTTATGGTTATTGCTATATTTCTTAATTTGTACTTTTAATTTAGTTTTAAAAAATGCTTGCTGCCTTTTCAGTGCAGTAAGTTACAATATTTCCACTCCCACTTGTTTTTGCAGAATAACTTCCCATTTTATGTAAATGTAGTAGTGACACTTAATAGTATGATTCCATTATAATTCATTAATAATTCACTGTTATTCTGTGAACCACAGAGAGAAGTATTGATGTGATTTTTTTTTAATTGTTGATATAGCTACTATATTTTTTGGGCTTGATGCCGTTTATAATTACCCAGTTAATTAACATATGTATCTGTAAGGGAGATGCATTAATAACATTGTAGGCTAAATACTAAATTCTGTAAATTATTGAAAATAAAGACGATTAAAACGGCCTGCTTAAAACTCTTTCTAATCGCGTCGTACTACAGAACAAAAGCTGAGATCGTCTGTAAGTCTCTATTAACCTCATCTTTCATGTTTTCTCTCTGACGCGCTCCGGAGCGCGAGGACCGCGCATCAGATCTGCGGGAGCAGCAGTGAGTGTGTGAGATCTCTATCAGATCTGCGGGAGCAGCAGTGAATGTGTGAGATCTCTATCAGATCTGCGGGAGCAGCAGTGAATGTGTGAGATCTCTATCAGATCTGCGGGAGCAGCAGTGAATGTGTGACATCTCTATCAGATCTGCGGGAGCAGCAGTGAATGTGTGACATCTCTATCAGATCTGCGGGAGCAGCAGTGAGTGTGTGACATCTCTATCAGATCTGCGGGAGCAGCAGTGAATGTGTGACATCTCTATCAGATCTGCGGGAGCAGCAGTGAATGTGTGACATCTCTATCAGATCTGCGGGAGCAGCAGCAGCAGCAGCAGACGCATGGCGGGGGCGCAGCCGGGGGTTCACGCGCTCCAGCTCAAACGCGTGTCGGTGACCGAGAGCCTGAGGACCGGCGACAAATTCATGAAATGGGACGACGTGAGTAACATGTGCCGCATTCAGCCCTTTCCCCTCTTCAGAGTGTTCTTGTAAAGCGGTACGAGCGCGAGCAGCCGGTGTTACTGTCAGATTCTGTCAAAAAGTCCAGTTGCACCGATGCTTGTTTTCTCTCGGAGTGCTTTCTGTGTGTCTTACATTAGAATGTTTTTGTGGATTCAGTTATTTAAACTAAAATGTCATCATCACATTAATTTTTTTATTTTTTGGAAAACATATTAGATTACTCCAAAACAAAGCATCTGTTATCGTTTACTTCCCTCACGTCGTTCAAACCCGTGTGACTTTTCTTTCTTCTGTTAAGCACAAGATGAGAAGATTGCTGGGAACCCAATAAATCCCAGCGTTTCTCTAAAGTATCTTAAGCTTAAACAGATCGCGGAAACGCATCCTTGTTTCGGATCGACATGATGCTGAGTAAATAATGACAAAGTTTACATTATTGGGTGATTGTCTCTTTAAATGCAGATATGCAGAGTAGGATATATATATATATTTTAATATATGTATTTCAAACAAATATGAAACCCTGTTCAGCATGTTGACAGGACATATTTGCATAGCTGTTTCCATTTCTTTAATAGATTGTTAGTGATGTTTGTTTGAAATTGTTATTGTTATTATTTTTAGGCAAATGACCTTTATTAATAATTTTAATCATAACAAATGGCAGCATATGCACCTGGCAGGTGATCCTGGAAATGTGATGATTTTTTTTCAACGTAACATTTACTTGTTCCCATATTTCCTCGTATTATCCTCTTTCATGGACTCTTCTGCCTTAAAAGGTCAAAGCTGTCTGCGAAAGTCATCAAGTCCAAGAGGTTTGATTAGGGTTAGGAAAACAAAATGCTTCAAAAACAGAGCTTCATGGAGGGACAGACAAAACTAAACAACAGTGATAACTACATTACCTGGAGATCACAGATTCACAGTGCGTGAGCTTGACACAAATTATGGATTGGGTCATTATTGTTTTTTCAAATTGATTGCACATAAGTAAGCCTCAGTTAAACTGTTGTGTTAGGCATAGAGAGATGACAGTATCACGTCGGCTTCTGATGAGACTTTGTATAGGATACAAGTGGGATTTTTACCAGTCAAGTGTTATCAGGTTTATCCGAACATCTCTAGCTATGTGCTGCTGTGCTTCAGGAGTGTTCCTCAATATCCACTGTGTTTTGCCCAGCCCATGAACTACTGAAATGAATGAATGAATGTTTCTGAAAAGCACCTGCATGTACTGAACCAGCAGGCGGATCAGGGAATTGTTTATGATCATCATTGCTGATGGTAATGCCTCATCTCTGTGATGCTGGAGCTCTGATCTTACTCTGTCATAAACTGCCCCAGTTAAATCTTTGTCAAGAGAAGAGGTGTGGCATGATGGTTGCCTAGTTGATTTTTCACCCAATAACCATGTAGTTAGTGAGGTCAACAAATAGTAGGGTTTTTTAACTTTTGGGGGTCAAGGACATATCATGAGCCTCTTCCTAATATAAAGGCATCATGTAATTGCAGAGGTTAGCGCTGTAATCTTATTGGAGTCAGATGAACTAAAAACAGCTTAATTATACTGAGCTTCTTTCAAATAACTGAGGAATTGACTAGTCGTTTAAACAATCCGCCAAGTAGTCGATTTTAAAAATCAGTTGGTTTGTAAATTTATTTAGTCAAGAGAAACCAAAACATAATGTATTTTTAGCACTTCTCATGTTATAGCCTCCTCAAGATGAATTGCTTTGTTATAGTTCTCATTTGAAAGTCAGTTTGGATAAAAGCGTCTGCTAAATCAATAAATCTAAATATCATGTTTGCGAGTGTTCAAGTGGGTACAGAATAGAAGCTCATATTAGTGACCAGAGACATTAAATTCCCATGTTTTTCATGTAGATTTCCAGTGTTTTTTTGTTCTTATTTTTATAAACAAAAAGAAACGTAATATCAGAAATGCTCCAAAACAGCTCTCCAAGGTGATAAATTATGCAGTCTTGAAGCTGTGGATCGCTTTCGCTGATCTCCTCCAGGGATGGCCGTGCTTCCTAACATGTGCATGAGGAGCAGGGATGCATGAGATGCTCCTGTTTTTCCCAGTTTGTGGTTGGTTTGGGTCTGATTCCAGGCTGATTTCCTGAGTTCACATGTTTTTGTCCTGTGCACTCTTTCCTCTTTTGTCCCTTTTATTCTTTCAACTTTCTTCATCCTGTTTCACTTTCAGCTTTTAAAGTCTTTGTGTTCTCACTGGTCAAACTGAAAAGCAAAGTGGTTTGCCGGAAGAGGCTTTTGAAAACCAAATAATTTCAAAACCAAATTTTGAAAAGTTTTTCAGAATCATTTGATCCTTTCACTTAATGTTGTGCTTGTTGCTCGTTTTTATTCATTACAACCTACAGGGAACACGCTGCCAAATAATACAAAGTAAGGCTTTTTTCAGTATTAGTCACTTATTCAGTACACCTCATCTACTTGCCATGCCAGTCTATCAGAAACCAACTTCTAGAGAATTAGTGATCATCAAAATGTCACATGTCACCTTAGTAGGGCTGGTCGGTATGTGCGACAGATGTTTTGCTATGCTGATTATACCATGGTGGATATATTGGCCAGGACGTATTGACATGTGAGAGTCATTCAAACTAATGGAAACATTGCTCAGAACAGTTCGGCCTGATGGCGTTTGGTTTTTACAGTCACTTTTACAACTTTACTCATGTCTTAATTTAGAGTTGATGTGATGTGCATCACAGGTGTGTGTTTATCAGATCTTGTGTGTCTCATTCAATCAGAAGCAGAGGCTGAACTCTGTTTTCTAATAATAGTTTGGCTGATGTGAGGCTTTAGTTTTGTAATGTTTCTCAAGCGTTAACCTGATGCTTGTATTTGATATGAATCTTCTGATCTTTTGCTGTGAGTCCATCAAGATAAAAATAAAAACTTAAAATAATCAAATAAAATTAAAATAATCAAATAAGATTACTCATGTTTTCAGTTCTGAAGTATTTAATTCACTAAATTAACAAAAAAGTGCATCAGCATATTTAATATAGAAATCATTTTTATTGAATTGCAAATAAAATAACCTTTGTATACAATATACAATTTAATCTGCCCAATATGAACAGCTGAAATTGTGTGTCTCTGTCTCTCTCTCATTGTATTGTGGGGGAATACTAAAGAAAACATCACCAGCTTACTTGTTGCGTGTAAAGCACCTTTCTGGTCGTTATTAAACTGCCTCGTCTCCTCCATGCTTTCAGCAAAATATGTCTTACAGTCTGCATGCGTGTTGTCATCATGCAGAAAATGGCAGAATGTCTCTGGAGCTTTGTTTTTTCAATGTCTTTGCAGTAACAAAAATCCCTCAGAATACCCAAAGCTATTTTCTCCAGCCAAGAGATTGATTTTACCCATTTGCAGCGCTCAATCAGACGCCTCCGCTGGGGGTGGGCATTTTAAAAAAATATTGTATTTGAATATTTGGGCTCATAAAAAAACATATATTTTAATATCTGTTTATTTAAATGATGTTTAAGGAGAGAGACATTATTTTTAAATATTTTTTATAATAAGTTTGAATAAGTTTAAAGGGTTAGTTCACCCAAAAATAAAGATTAGCCCATGTTTTACTCACCCTCAAGGCATCCTAGGTGCATATGACTTTCTTCTTTCAGACAAATCAAATCGGAGTTATATTAAAAATTATCCTGGTTCTTCCAGTCTTTATAATGGCAGTAGGTGGGTGTTTTTGTTCAACAGTCCAAAAGCAGTCAAATAAAGTGCATCCATTCATAATAAAACATGCCTCACGTGGCTCTGGGGGTGAATAAAGGCCTCCTGTATCAAATCCATGCATTTTTGTAAGAAAAATATCCATATTTAAAACATTATAAACACTTTTCTCTCCGTTTGCACATATGACAGTTAATGGAGGTGAGAGAAAAGTGTTTATAATGTTTTAAATATGGATATTTTTGAATGCCTTTATTCTTTATTATAGATATAAAGAACAAAGGCATTCAAGCTCAAGCAGAGCAAATGGAAAAAATTAAGCAGACTGTGCCAATTACAGTACAAAACGGACATACACTCGAGTCGGCCTTTGTTTAGCATGTTTATATTGTTTCTTATATCCTAGGTAGTTCACCCACAAATGAAGATTCTATTATTAATTACTCATCCTTTTGTTTTCTTTGTGCACAAAAAGTATTCTTGTGGCTTCATAACATTACGGTTGAATCACTGATGCCACATGGACTGTTTTGTCTATGTTCTTACGTTTCTGGGCCTTGATAGTGGTAGTACCCTTGCTGTCTATGCAGGGTCAGAGAGCTCTCGGATTTCATCAGAAATATAACATTTGTGTTCTGAAGATGAACTAAGGTCTTGCAGGTTTGGAGCAACATGAGAGTGAGGAATTAATGACAGAATGTTCATTTTTGGGTCAACTGTCCCTTTAAAGTGCTGTGATGACACTGATGTGATTGTTGTTCTCTTGTGTTTTTGTAGGACTGCACCACAGTTACGCCGGTGACGTTGCGCGTGGATCCGCAGGGCTACTTCTTGTACTGGACCGATCAGAATAAGGTAATTAATCTCATTTGTTCAAGTGCAGGGAAATCTCTCTCTTTCTCTGAATCCTCAGTGACGGTTCTGAAGCAAACTCTGTCCAGCATTATAGACGAAGGCAAATCTACTTCCTAATAATAATAGAGAGTGTCTCTTACACAGTGGTTTGCTTTTAATTACTGCACATCCGTTTTTCCTCAATGTTATGGCCTTTTTAGTGGTTTACAGTAAAAAATATGATTGCAGATTATTTCTGACTATAGAATTAGAATCAGAATTAGACATGCTTTGTAAGTTGGCTAGGAAGGAGAACTGGAGGGTTGCTGTCTTCTGGCAAATGTGACACAAGAACGTCAGTATTTGTCTTTGAGAACAGCAGGTTGTGGATCGGCAGCATTCTTGCGATTTCCTTCCACTGCGCAAATGCACAAATTTTCTCTCCAATGCCATTTATTAATTTATTAATTTTTCCAAATTGGCACAGAAAATTCCAACAAAATTAGTTTGCCCTTAGCAAATATCATGTACAATAATATTTTGACATATAGCTTAAGATGTTTTAACAGAAAAATAAAGAAAGTCAAGAAAAGAAATGGAAAAAAGAAGTGATGATAGTAGGGTTAGAATTCAATTATTGCTGTCTTATTAAAATAATAAATAAAAGGTCTCTATACTACATAAAAATATACAGTATGTCTTCTTTTTTTTTTTAAGAGAATCTAATCTTCTCTAGTTTTAACGTCTTTAATCAGAACAGAGCAGGTAGATGGATTTTTTTCTCTATCCAATTAAGCAAGTGTAATCTGCATGCCAACAGTGTGACGACTCCAACTCTACGCTGATTTTTACACAGCTCCACCCTGTCACTTCTGACACCAAGCAACGGCATTTTTTTGAAAGCATTGAGGTTTGAGGAAGGGCTGATTTTCTGACAATGTAATTATGCATTACAAAAATGATTCTGTAAATATGCAGTATTATATACTAACAGAACATTTAAGTCAGCGCTAGTTGCTAAAGTCAGATTTAGCTTGCACATTTTACTCTGTTGGAGTTCACATAAAATTGTATTGCGTATGATGATGAGCACAGATGATTTTTTAGCTTCAGACTCAGATTCCATCTGGTCCATCAATATTAGACACCAGATATCAGATATTATTGATATTTTGAGTCGATTTTAGACATGTGAGACTTGGTCATTTAGTGCATAATGCCCACTTTTTCTCTGTAGCCTTTTACAAAGTGGGCAAGTTGTATGATGTTCAGATTTTAGGAGTTGAGTGGTGTTTTCCAGCCTTTATTGTTCTGTTTAGCACTGCAGCTTTTCACTGTTTGCATCACTCTGCTTGCCTGTGTTTGTTCCAGACAGATATTTCTTTTAAATAATGTGCACTGATGAATTTTGTGCTGTGAAACCAGTGGTGTATAAAGTACCTGAAAGCCATTCTCAAGTAAAAGTACAGATATCTGACCAGAAAATTACTTTGGTAGAAGTTGAAGTCACCGTTTAGAATAGTACCGGAGTAAAAGTCTTAAAAGTATGTGATATTTATTGTACTTAAGTACGAAAAGTATTTTTTAAATCTTAAACATACTTAAGTATTGAAAGTAAAAGTACAAGTAAATGCAAAATGGAAAAGAAGCAAATAAATAATATAAAAAATGTTCATATATGGCTTGAGTAGCAAGATTGTGTTCCGTTTTAACTCTTTCTTCCATTTTGTATTTTTGGGTAAGAATAAGAAGCACTTCATCCGGTACTTAGTGTCTTTCATTCCAACATAAGAAAACATTTCTGGAATCTGCATCTGAAGTGATATTTAGATGTATTTACACAGTTTGTGTATCTCAGAGGGACATGGATGCATTTAACCTGCAGTTACAGATGCATAAATAGGCCTTATGTTTTGTTTTTAACATAAATACTGATATTTGAAATAATTTAAAACATGAAAAAAAATAGTCGAAATGTGAAATTAAAATCCCCAGTAGGTGGCAGCAAGTGACTGTTAATGAGGGAGTCATTGAGATTCAACAGATTCATTCAAACGACTGATTCATTCAGGAACCAAGCATTTTACTCTGTTAATGAGAGAATCACTGAATCATTTATTCAACCGATTAGTTCAGAAAGCTGATTCATTCAATAAGTAAACACCGTCCATTGCTCAGAGATGCAAAACAGTGCTGTGATCTTTGTTTGGAACTATTTTCGTTAGCAAAATTGAGCAAAAACAAGCAATATTATGTATAAAATGTAAGTCACTTATTGCTTTACTGAACTTGTATAAAATAATTATTAAATGTGTTCATGCTGATATTTGCTACTCAATCATGCTACTCTTTGTGTGATATATATTAAGTTAACTATATTAAATTATATAAACATAAAAAAGCATACAGCATTTTTGCCATCTACAATTTAGAATGCCTTGAATTTTGAGTTTTAATAGACTAATAAATCAACGTGCGTGCACTCTCTGCGATATACTTGATAATGTCAGATCGCACATCATTACGACACTTACCATAGTATCGCAGAAGATATACTGTATATCGCACACCCCAGACTCGACTTGAGAGGAAAATGGATCATCCGCGGCTGTGCGTGCACTTGTTTGCACGTGAGCAAAGGTGTTTTTAGGAGTCTTAACTAAACACCAGACCACTGATTCGTCAAACCTGTTTCCTGCAGTCCGTGTTCTTCTGACTTCTGACTAATTTGTAGTAAGTAGCGAATATGCTTCGGGGAAATGTATCGGCGTTTTAATTAGGAAATGTAGTGGAGTAAAAGTAAAAGTTGTCTGAAATATAAAAACTCAAGTAAAGTACAGATACTCCCAAAAAATACTTAAGTACTGTAACGAAGTATTATTACTTCGTTACAATACACCACTGTGTGAAACTAGATGCATGTATTAAGAGATGAGGAAGTGTCCTTTTGAATGTCATGTCGTGGTTTTTAAAGATGTCCCGCACGTCATGCTAATAAGTGCTTTTCTGTCTGATTCTTGGCAGTGCTGTGCTCCTCTTCCCAGGAACAATCAAATAATCAGATATCCCCAGCAGATCAGGTTACAAAGACTAAATGAGACAGATTTGAAAACAAACCATGGAGGCGATTTGCTAACGGAGATGTTTTGTTGATACAGTTCTGGCACATGAATCGTCTCTCGCTGTCATGTAATCGGTCTCAACCCTCTGCCTCTTGTGGCTTTACATCTAGTTTGTCCATCGTATAATCATCTGACGTTGTCATTTACCTGCTGTCGCTCCCAGTAGCTTTAGGATTATTTTGGATTAACTTTGCCTCAAATTTGTCTTAAATCACTAAAAGTAAGATGTTATATGAATTTATTGGGTTATTTCAGTTTGTTTGTAAGAATTACAACATAATACAATACATATTACTATACTAGGGATGTGCACTAGTTTTGAAGTGACACACCAATGATCGATAACATAATCTATAATCGCTCATGATTACGCAAGACGCAACTTTTGCTGAAATCAAAATTCACTAACAACTCTACAAAAATGAGTCAAATAGGGAGCTTGTTTTTAATTTTAGCACATAAATACACAATTCAAAATATGCTGTGCATTAAACCATGCGAGGCAGAGTGCTGGACACAGGTGGTTGCGGGAAAAATTGTATGCACGTTTACAGACCTTAATCAGGTTGGACATCGTATTGAATTTAACATGGAAGACTACAGTATTTACACTGAATAACTTGCAACTTACATTTCGTCAGCTGAACAAACAACAGCACGATCCACTGAAGGCATTGCACTTCTATCCTTCACAGCCTCGTTTTCATTCCTGTCAAAATTAGATATGGCGCTACCCTATCTAAGGTCTATTATGATTATTATAGTAATCTGCAGGCAGTGCAAAAAGCCGGCCTTTTATGTTTTTAAGCCATTCATTCAATCATTCAATCAGACAGAGAACTCAAAAACTGTCATTTTCTTCTTAAGAACATATTTATGAACTAAGAATTTTTTGAAAATTGCACTTAGTAGCATTCTTACAGACTTCTTGGAATTTATCTTGGAAAATTTCTTACCTAATTTCTTAAGAAGATTTTCGTGAATCCGGCTCTGGGATTTTATGTAATTTGTTATTAGTGTAGGTTGGAGCGTGTGCATAGAACATATGTGGTGTGTGTACTTCTGTGGCCTGTGGAGAGTCGGCGCTCTTCAGATTCCTCAGTAACAGGTTTCTGCTCCTCTCAGCTGCTCTGGGATCAGAATTGAATGCGGCACTGACCGCAGCTTCTGCTCCCGGAGTCTGTACTGCTCTGACATCCATCCGCTGACCCGCTCGGCATCCATTCCCACAATGCAGCACTCGCTAACTGCTCGTTTTTTAACAAGCAAACTGTGGTCCATTAAAGCTCCACAGAAGGGTTGTGTTTTGACGTGAAGCATCTGTTTTTGACTAGCTGGACACTGCAGGCTGGTTCAGGTCCACTGAGCGTGTCAGGATTTCTCTCTCTGTCTGTCTCTTTGTTTCAGTTTTAAGGTGCTTTATTGGCATGACAAATATTTTAACATTCATATTGCCAAAGTGTTGCTCCATGCAATTAAAACTAAATGCCAATAATGTAGCTCTAATGAAGCTCTCTCTCTCTCTCACACACACACACACACACACACACACACACACACATGTTTACTTGGCTATCTAAATGGGGACATGCCATAGGCATAATGGTTTTTATACTGTACAAACTGAAACTTTCTGCATTTTTACAATTTAAAAAAAACTTTGTTTACTTTATTTTTATACCAGTTTTACAAATGAGGACGTCCCCAAAGGGAGGTTTTTGGAGATTTTGTCAGGTTTAGCTCACTTTTGGGTACAAATTTGTCCCCAAAATATGGTTAAGTAGGGACACACACACACACACACACACACATGTGTGCTGTTATGTAAACAGCAGTGGCTAAAGGTCTCTGAATTCCAGTTTGGATTTGGATAAAAGTGTCTGCTAAAGTATGATGTGGTTGCTGTTGTGATAGTGGCGTTGATCTGAAAGCTCGCTGTTTTTTTCCACATTGCAGTACACATGTAGGAAAAATGTAGAGCATGAAAGAGAGCAAAAGTTCAGTAAAATGCTTGATGGGTCTTTGAATGTGTAGAGCAGAGGAAACACAGCATGCTGTTCTTCTTCACAGTTCAGAAAGAGAGGAATGCAGAAAAGGAAGGAAGCGACTGCAGCCAGGATCCAAACGTTTTCAGTCATACCGTCCGTCTCCGGTCATCACCGCTGCTCCCCTGCGTGTCGTGTTGAGGAGAGCCAGCACATCTCTGCACTACAGGAACTGTTGTTTAAATACAGCCATATTTTGTTTGCAGAGTGGAACAGGAATGTGAAGTGGGTGATGCGTTTTGAATGTCAATGTCTCCCAACCCCCCGGCTGTAAGTGAGCCGATCATTTGACTAAAGCATTTGCATGAGGCTACAGGACTGTGACACATTGCTCTGCTCTGTGGATCGCAGCAGGATGGACTCTCATTAGGGGAAATTGGCAGCAACTCTTAGACAAAGCAGCTTACAAGGCCTGCATTTATGATGCTGCTTGAGTCCCATGAGCCTGAGCGTTTCTAATGAGCGATGCAGGTGTAGTGGCCAACCCTAACATGACAGAGTACGCCTCTGTGCCTGATCTACTCCTAAAGAGCGCATGCGAGCACAATAGGGGTGCGTTAAAGGGGTCATAGGATGCTACATGCACTTTTACAGGTTGTTTGAACTGAAATGTGTGTTGGCAGTGTGTGTACACAACCACCCTATAATGATAAAAATCCACCCTGTGTTTTTTTTTTAAATCTGGTTAAATGTTTTCCCCTTCCTCAAATTGAGCCGATCTCAGATGCCTGTCTGTGTGACATCACACAGACAGGCCCCTCCCACGATAGTTTGATTGACAGTAGTGTTTCAGCACAGACTGGACTGGTGTCTTACCGTAGCTCCGCCCCTGAGTGACTGTCATCAGTGCGCCATTGTTTCACCGCCGGAGCAGATGGAGACAAGAATGACTCCTGAGCGATTGAGGTGTTCTGTTGTTGGATGTAATAATGAACAGCAGTCATCATTTACTCCCGACATCTGAGCCGCTGAAGACGCAGTGGATTACATTTGTTTCTGAAGGGAATGTGCCCCCGATCTACATAAATGCGTTTATGTTCGCGCAAATCATTCGTGATCCAGCCTCACCTACAGAAGAAGTGAGTATAATGTTTTGTAATGAATCTTTGCAAATCACCTTTCCTAATAATGTGGTAATTAGCAAGTTTCAGATGAATGCGGCTAAAGTAAACAGTCTCTCTGAGAGCAGCTCGGAAGAGAGGGGCGGGGTCAGCAGAGCTCATTAACATTTAAAGGGAAATGCTACAAAAACGGCTTGCTCTGAAAATAGCTGTTTTTAACAGGGTAAAAAAGGTGTTTTTACACTACCATTGAGAAATTTGAACCAAACTATGTTACAGACATTTCATTAAAGAAGACCCTAAAGAATCATATCAACTTGTGGAAGATGGGCATCCTATGACCCCTTTAAGATACTATCCCTGCTTGACAGGTAGCAAAGGTACACAGATCATGTCACTGTAAAGCCCTATTTGCACAGGATTAGTATTAACTGGTGACCTCCAGTCATTTGTAATAATTGCGGAGGTTGTCTGTGATCTTAATCCCGTGCGAATCGGCCATGTCTGTAATTTGTAAAGTAAAAATTCCCCCGCAAATGACCTACCATATTTCGCCGAACACCCAGGTCCTGTGATAATATTAGTCTCGTGCGAATCGGCATCTCTGTGATTCGGCCAGCATTTGGCGGGTCGCATATCATTTTTCGAGGTTTTTGTTTGCTGTGCGCCTTTTTATCCATCTTTCGCTAAGAATGGAGCTGCGTTGGAGTGTTTGATAGTATTTTGGGTGCTGTCATCATATCGCTACACCGTACAATTTGCAGAAAGAGAAAGCTGAAAAGGTTTTGAGGTTAATGTGTTACAAATAAATCAAGCATAAAGCTTGAGATATTATTTTAACCTGGTGAAATGTAAATGACACAGCGCATGAAAATATATTAATTTCTTTTTTTTTAAATCCATCTGGACCATAAAACGGGACTCTCAAAGCCTTGACATCCGGGTATCCGGGAGACAAGTCAGTAAATTCGAGTAAAATCACAGGCTTCGCTTATCCCGTGCGAATGCACCACACGAAATTCAGATGTGGGGGGGTAATTTCAAAATCACACAAGGTCCCCAGATAATACTAATCCCGTGCGAATAGGGCTTAAGTTAAGTATCAACTTTGTCTCAGATGTTGCTCCTAAGATTCCATTGGTGAAATTGCACAATTAATGTGGATGGCACAGCAATAATTTGATGTTGAATGTACAGTATGAGCTCATTTGATTGTAGATTTTGGCATCTTGACAAATCTGAGCACAGTTTACATTTATTCATTAAGCAGACACTTTTATTCAAAGACACGTACAAATGAGGTATACAGCAAACAGTTCATATTATAAAAACTACAAAATGAGAAGACTAGCAATAAAAAAGTTTCAGACATCGTCTCATAGTAGAACAAGCTAGAACAGGTGTATATATTAGTTTTTTTAATGCAGTTAAATGCTTACGGAAGAGATTAGTTTTCAGCTGTTTCTCGAATATTGTCAGAGATTGAGCTGTCCAGATAGGGTTGGGAAGATTGTTCCAGCAGCAAGGAACAGTGAAGGAGAATTTTGTGCTTCTCTCATTCTGGAGGTTTGATTTGTACATGCTGGACATTGCAGTAGGGATATGCCGGTATCAAATTTTTATGTTGCGATTCATTGCTAATGCTTTTATCACTGTATACGGCATTATCACGGTATTGAAATTTAGTTTAAAAAAAAAAGTGCTGTCATAATACAGTATAACAGGTTTAATAACATTTTTCTTATAACAAAAATAACTGAACATTTAAATGCAATAAAGCAATACAGAAAAATGTATAAAGCTAAAAGTTTTACACAGATTAAAGTGCAAAAGAAATGTAAAGACCAATAGGTATCACTTTACAATAAGACCTCATTAGTTAACCTTAGTTAATGCATTAACATTCACAATGAGCAGTATCTACATTTGCTACAGAATTTATTAATCTTTGTTTAAAAAATACAAGTCTTAGTTCATGTTAGCTCATTAAATAACACAGTCGCAACTTTAGATTTTAACAACGTGTTATTAAATATTGGAATACCTAAGATTAATGAATGTTCAGAAGAATGTTTCATTGGCAGTTTGTTAACTAATGAATTAACTAATGTTAACTAATGAAGCCCTAATGTAAAGTGTGACCGAACAATAAAGAATCAAAACACTTTCAAACAATATCTAGGGCATGTTGTAGTCCAGATTAAAATGTAAAAAAAGTTTGAAAATAAATACCCTATTAAGTAAATATTTAAGTATTTGGCGCTGTGATGAACACATAGCAAATACACAAATCTGAATGGCTGTTTAAATCATTTAAACACGATTCAGAAACCGATAAGTAGTGCAGCTGCTTTGTTTACAGGGTTTCTACAGGGTTTACAGGTAGCGGCTGCATTTCTGCAGTTTAGCTTCATCTGCTGTCAGAGAGTGAAAGTGCGCTTTCCTCCAGAGCGTCTCACATGTTCCGCCGTGCGCTTCTCGTCCGCGCTTGTTTACATCAGAGTGCGCACGCGTCTCTCACGCAGCATACAGCGCTGTTGTGCATTTTGACCAGTTGATGGGAAAAGTATTCTTAAAATGCATTAAAAATTCTGAATAATTTGTAATATATAATTATTCACGGTATTTAGAAGTGCCCACGATAACAATATCATGCATATTCATTACCGTGATATATCGCATTACCGAATACCGGCACAAGTCTACATTGCAGTAGTCCAGTCTAGAAATAACAAGGGGATGAATGAGTAGTTCCGCTCTAGGGCTTAAACTACCAGATGTTGAGCAACGCAAACTTGCATGCTGTCATTATAGGAGTGAGTAAATCATTCAGTGTGGGGTGGAAGAAAAGTCTTCATTTTACTCTTCATTTAATCTGCTGTCTGAGAATCAGTTTAGATATGATGAGCATGTGTTTTAAACCATGACCTGGTTCTTCTAGCACCATTTCTTCTCCTGCTCCTGCTGAATCGCCAGTAGTTCAAACACTGTTTTTGCCCAGCGATGCACTTTTATCTGATTGTCCTGGCAGGCACCTCAGTCCCTTTGTCAGCATAATCACAGCTGGCAAAGAGTAAATCTTCAGCCAATCTACTGAAATTGAAATGTGCTCTATGCCAAGTTGAAATGGCTGCCCTCCTTTTCATCAAGTGAGCGCAGCTGACAGGAGGAGAACTTCGCAGTCTTTGCTTACTACGAGAGACACCTTCACTGCCAGATCTTGAAAACTTGTGCCACACAAATGCAGCTCTTCAGAATCATAGCCTCCTTTCTTCCAAGTCAAGTCAAGTCACCTTTATTTATATAGTGCTTTATACACTACAGATTGTTTCAAAGCAGCTTTACAGTGATAAATAGGAAAATAATGATTCAATGATGGTTCAGAGATCAGTTCTGCTGTAAAGCAGGGCCAAAAAAAACAATATTGTCATTGTGCAGCTGAGGCCAGTTTAGTGTTGATTGGGTTTTGTTCAATAACTGCGCATAGATCATCAATTATAGTAGTGCAATTCAGCTGGAAAGAGCTCTGGAGAAAACAGTGATCATCACCAGCTCCATTCACTTGTTTTCTTGTTTTCTGCCCTGCACTGTCTGATATGCTCACAGAGCACGCTTCATGTTCACTGCACTTTTGCTCAATGAATCCAGGCTGTACTGTGAGAAGGTCACCTAACATCAGCTCACCAGCACTTGGCAGGTCTCTCTTACTCTCTCCAGAAGAAAAGGTCTGTTCACAAAATAAGGCGCAGGGCAGGTCTTTGGAAGAGGCTGGAAGAGATCACTTCACCTGTGGCCTAACCAAAGTTTACTGTCCACAGCTGACAAACACGGTGTGGGCCACGATATACAATGACATATAGCAGAACAGTCTAGGACAGTTCCTCGTGTATTAGGGAAGTGGGGTGGCTGTCCAAAGCATTAGTTATTAGTCCTGGTGCAACACACAGCAGATGACAAATCTTGGACATTGCTTTGACGAAGATGTGTTCATTGTCAAGAGAAAAACAATAACTATGCTGCATAGATTGCAATCAATCAGTTGGAGCCTAAATAAGACCGCTGTCTCTGTGTCATGTTTTCTTGCCACACAGGGAAGATGAAGATGTGCTCTCTATTTTTCTCTGCCTTCACTTTGTACATGAGCATGACCTTATGCCAGATCCCAGAAGGCCACAACCTCTCATAAACCACATGGTGAATGCACACACTGTTTGCAGGTTAGTAGTGTTAAGTTGCTTGTGTTTTTCATACTGCAAACTATTTTTACGCTGAGTGAACGCTCTCTCACACACACACACACACACACACACACACACACACACACACAGAACACTCTCTCTCTCTCACACACACACACACTGAACACTCTCTCTCTCTCTCTCACACACACACACACACACACACACACAGAACACTCTCTCTCTCTCTCACACACACACACTGAAATAATTAACATGGGAAAACTGGGTCATAGTGCACGTGGAAAGGGAAAAACACACAGAATGAGTCCAGGGGCATGACAACTGTAAGTCATAATTCATAAATGAAAATAATTTTTTGTGGTAATCAAAATTATGCTCCCCCTCCCTTTTTTTCAAATGGAAGCCACAACATTTTGAAAGATGAAGTTTTCTAGTGTGTTTGAGCTTAAGTGTGGATGAATGTTGCTGGAGAGTGTACAGACATTTGCAGGTCTGTTAAGGGATAGAGAGTGGCATAAATCAGTGGAGATGGGTATTGTTATGCTTGGAGTTGTCTCTGCTTTAGGACTGAGCTCACTCTCAGAGCTGCTGGCAGATTTATACACGCACACACACTATTTATTTTGCATTGACAGATTGAGCTGGAATATGAAATTATTCTGGACATGGGCTGCACTGTTGGCAGCATTTGTGTGTGTGTGTGTGTGTGTGAGAGAGAGCGAGAGAGAGAGAGTGTTCAGTGTCTGTGTGTGTGTGTGTGTGTGTGTGTGTGTGTGTGTGTGTGTGCGCAACCCTCTACATTGCAAGTAGATCACTCGCATATGCGACTAAATCTTTACTCCGGGCGGCTAAATGATGTCTAATATTAGCCAATGGCTAATCAGTTCGCAGATTTTACTCGTCAGTGTGTGAGTTGGAGGCTGAGTATATGATTAGCACAGATATATTTTCACTCACAGAACACTCTGACTGAGCGCTTCAGAGTTTCACTCTCCGTCAAGCGATCTGTGATATTTTTCAGTTCATCTGAATGGATGCACAGCGCACCTGTGTGTGTATTTGGCGTAATGTAAAATCTAGTGTGAAGGTGCACGACTCGCCGTCGCTTTCTCTCACACGAGCAAAGAGCGAGAGTCTTACATAACTGAGAGAGAAAGAGAGAGAGAGTTTAGTGTGTGTGTGAGAGAGAAAGGCACTTTAAACTGTGCATGCTGCTATATCAGTACAGCTTTGCTGTTGACAAGTTACATGATTTAATAAATATTTTAACTCCTAACCTACCACTAAAGTGAGAAATGTGTCAAACTAACAGATAATCAAAGTAACACTACTGCTCAACACTGATTGAGTCAGAGAGGATGGCTTTGATTATCATTATAAATGGGAAAAAAACATCCAAATGCAAATAAATAAATAAATAATGTATTATTTGCATTTAGACATCTCTCATTCCAAACTTACATGGAAAAACCAAAATTACTGCCGCCTTCTCTGTGCTGTAAGATCAGTACATAGGCATATACAGGTGCATCTCAATAAATTAGAATGTCGTGGAAAAGTTCATTTATTTCAGTAATTCAACTCAAATTGTGAAACTCGTGTATTAAATAAATTCTATGCACACAGACTGAAGTAGTTTAAGTCTTTGGTTCTTTTAATTGGGATGATTTTGGCTCACATTTCACAAAAACCCACCAATTCACTATCTCAACAAATTAGAATATGGTGACATGCCAATCAGCTAATCAACTCAAAACACCTGCTAAGGTTTCCTGAGCCTTCAAAATGGTCTCTCAGTTTGGTTCACTGGGATACACAATCATGGGGAAGACTGCTGATCTGACAGTTGTCCAGAAGACAATCATTGACACCCTTCACAAGGAGGGTAAGCCACAAACATTAATTGCCAAAGAACCTGGCTGTTCACAGAGTGCTGTATCCAAGCATGTTATCAGAAAGTTGAGTGGAAATAAAAAGTGTGGAAGAAAAAGATGCACAACCAACCGAGAGAACCGCAGCCTTATGAGGATTGTCAAGCAAAATCGATTCAAGAATTTGAGTGAACTTCACAAGGAATGGACTGAGGCTGGTGTCAAGGCATCAAGAGCCACCACACACAGACGTGTCAAGGAATTTGGCTACAGTTGTCATATTCCTCTTGTTAAGGCACTCCTGAACCACAGACAACGTCAGAGGCGTCTTACCTGGG
>JADLZM010021484.1:235711-255720 GCA_018148995.1 Sinocyclocheilus maitianheensis | reverse complement strand
AGTGAACCAAACTGAGAGACCATTTTGAAGGCTCAGGAAACCTTAGCAGGTGTTTTGAGTTGATTAGCTGATTGGCATGTCACCATATTCTAATTTGTTGAGATAGTGAATTGGTGGGTTTTTGTGAAATGTGAGCCAAAATCATCACAATTAAAAGAACCAAAGACTTAAACTACTTCAGTCTGTGTGCATTGCATTTATTTAATACACGAGTTTCACAATTTGAGTTGAATTACTGAAATAAATGAACTTTTCCACGACATTCTAATTTATTGAGATGCACCTGTATATTATTAAAAGTTTTCAGCAAACTAATGCTGATTTGAATAGATTCAAAACAGAGAACTGTACAGCAGCGAGTTGACTTTCATTTTTCGGTGTGGATTTGCATCACACTAAACAGACCGTTGACTCAAAGCGTGAGATCTTACAATGGCTGCAGCAGGAGACGGTCAGGACATGTTTGTTAAAGATCTGCGCTTGTAAGTGAAAGTACCACCATTATGCCCTTGAGAAAGACACTTAACTTAAGCTGAGGTTACTGCTCCATTCAGGACGTGTGAATTTGAGCTGGTGTAGCTAGAGCATTAGTGTGTCAATAAAGCAGAAGGACAATAGTAAACACTCAATCTTCAGTTAAAGACAGGTCATCATTGAATTCAGTGATGTCAGCATCCAGCTCAGTTCAGTTTAAATAGTATCTGTGCAATCAAGTCCACGATATCGCTGGAAATTAAGTGTCCCCAACTAAGCAAGCCAGAGGAACCAAACCTCCATCGGTGACAGAATGGAGAACAAACCTTGGGAGAAACCAGGCTCAGTCGGGGGCCAGTTCTCCTCTGAGAAAGAAAAGTCACTTAAAATGAAATTGGATTTGGATGAAGTGTTTCAGACGCTTCAGTCTGATTTGGTGAACTGGTTCATATATCATTAGGTATTAATTTTGTGTTCCCTTATACACTTTCTTTTAATCTCAAAGTGACGGTAGCCACTGACTTGCATTTTATGAATCACCAAAGAACATGGTTTCAGCTAAAAATCTTCTTCACTGTTCTGCTGAAGAGAAAAGTCACCTACATCTTGGATGGCCTGAGGGTGAGTAAATTAACAGCAAATTTACACTTTTAGATCAAGGGTGCCCAATCCTGTTCCTGGAGATCCAGGTACCTGCAGACTTCAGTTCCAGCCCGGCTCCAACACAGCTGTCTGTAATTACCAAGTGCTCCTGAGGAGATTAATTAGCTGCTTCAGGTGTGTTTGATCAGGGCTGGAGCTGAACTTGGCAGGACCGTAGATCTCCAGGAACAGGATTGGGCAGCCCCGCTTTCAGGTGAGCTGTCCCTTTCAAGGCACGGTTTAGCCAAAGCACACATTACATTGGCCTCTGTGAGCGTTTGGTCAAAAATTGAGCTCAGAGATGTCAGATGTCAGGAAGGGCTGATGTTTATTGTCCATCAACAGTCGTAATTCTCACTGAAATCATGCTGCTATTGCCAGAATCACATTATAATACTTATTTTAGTCTACAGCAGGACTACCTTACTCACATGGAAATGTGCAGCCATACATGCAGCATTTGCTCCTGTAGTGATCATTGTCCTGCTGCTGTAAAGATGGAACAAGTTTTTCCAACATTTCTTAACTCGACACACAGGTAGATTTGAGCCCTGCATTCTGTGGACATTTTTAGACGGTTCGTGAGTAGTAGCACTTCTGCTAGATTTTTAGATTTAAATGCTTATTAACTTAAAAAATACTTTGAAAGTGTAACACATCGTTACACCGAGTCCTTTGATCCCTGGCCTTTTAAAAAGATTATAACACAGCCAGTCTAAATCTAGCTTTCCATTCTTCAAAGGTCTTTTAATGCCCAGGTAGCAGAATCCAATTTCTCCTCACCGTCACACTGTTCTCTGGTTTGTATTAAAGTTAATCCAAGATCTGAACACCAGCCTCCAGTCTGCTGGGGAGAGACGCTTTATTCACACAGTCTTAATTAATCCTCATTTCAAAATCTGATAACAAGGTTTTTGATGAATAGATTTTGTAGAAACAGCACTTTTGATTTTTCGTTTATGTGACTTTGATTTAACTCACTGGAGATTGCTTCGTATCCCTGTTTGAGGATTTGCATGTATGGAACCAGGATAAGGTGATGTTTTTCACACTTTACAGTAACTAGTGTTTCGGTGACGACTCGGTCTGAACCCTGGAGGATTTGAGGTAGTTTAGCTGATCTGTGATGGTTGATGGACTGGAGGAGAGTTTTTGGTTGTTCCTTCCTTTTCCCTTGATCCTCTTCTTTTGCTCCATTTCTGCTTTCTCTTTTAAGTGTGTCAGAGATGTAGGTCACACGTCTTTTTTTCTCGTTAGCAGTCAATTCAATTTGGAGAACGATAAGAGGGTATCAAATTTAAACGGCAAGCAGGTGCTTTGGGGCCCGGAGCTGACACGGGCCTGTCATACCTAAAATACTGGCCCCCTGCGTCATTGTTCCTCGAGAGAGAAGGGAAAGAACAAGAAACTGATAACAACAGCCATTACATCCAGCATTAAAGTAGAAACAAATAGAACGAACAATGGCATGTCACAAGAATAGTTTAAGCATCAGAAACCTATCTGCAGAAATAACGTCTTCAGAGCACAAGGTTTGGCTTCCGTGTCTTTGTCTCTAACTCCAGAGAACTGTGACAGCTTCTCCAAGATACTGCAAACAACCTATCTGCATGAAAAATACGGTACTGTTAAGACTTTCGAAAAAATGCTGTAAAGTGAGGATGTTTTTTCAGGTTTTATTTTCCTTTAAAATCTCCTTTGGTAACACTTCACACAGCCTTAAGGCAGTTTGCATGTAGTTTGTTTCAAGCATATATTTATACATAGATTATAAACCCTCCAAGATGTACACAAATATAACAGATAAAAGATCTTATTCTTTTATTTAATATCAAAAGATCATCCTGTTAATCCTTCATATTGTGTGTAATAGTTGTATGAGACCCTTGTTCTAGTGAAAGCTGGATCTCCTCGTCATACAGTCACTGTTGAGAAGAGCTCAAACGTGCAGAAAAACTAAGAATGTGCCGGAGCTGGAGGATTTTTCTGAAGGACATAAGGAACAACTATCACAGAAATCAATGCAAATTGAATCTTTGTTTTAACAAAGGGTGCACCGATAGAGTCTCTGTATTGTGGACATGTAGTGAGAGAACATGATATTGTGATTCACAGGGTTATTTTGAAGCTGAACTGTGGCTAACAGGGCTGCTTGTCATACCGTATAGGACTAATTTAGATCCTAAGGCACAGTTGAGTCTCCCCCGTGCTTACCAAAGCTCTGACATCCACAAAGACATCGGCTGGTTTACTGGTGGTTTTGGTTGACGTTACCTGAAGCATGGCAGACGGCACAGGATAGTGTTGTGGTGGCGTAACGAGAGCAGAGTTTTAAATAGATGGAGACTGACCTTGATACAGCAGGTAATGATGCTGCTGACGTACACGTTGCTTTGACAGCATGTCTGCTGCTGACTGTACAAATTCTGTCGTTCTTTCCTCTTCCTGACTGTGAAGGATTGTTCTGGTCACGTCAGTCCATATTCCAACTCAGGTGTATATACAGATGTGATGAACTTTATACACATACATCTGTTTGGGTATTGCTCGCGTGCCAGTGACTATCCCTCTATAGGTGCCATAGGTTAACAATGCCTGTTTCCTCTGTTCCAAGATTTTATATTTAACTGCCCCCAAATATCACATTTAAAACTGGGTGGTTTGTAGTCAGAATATATTACAATGCAGTCAGAACTTTATGTGAATAGTAAGAAGTCTGACTACACTCATATGCTGTGATTTGGTTTTCGATGCTAATGTAAAAGTTCCAGGCCTTCACAATAACTCACTGCCACCCTAAAGAAGACCATCTACGGACCTGTCCCATCATGTGATGAAAAACGTTCTGGCTTAAGACATAAAGGCCCGGTTTCACAAACGGGGCTTAGCTTAAGCCAGGACTAGGCCTTAGTTAAATTAAGATATTTAAGCAACTTTTACAAAAATGCCTTAGAAGAAAACATTAGAGGTGCATCTTGACACAGAACAATGACACTGACATATTTTAAGATATGTCAGAGCAAGATATTTTCAGTTGAGACAGCTCAAACATGCATTTTAGTCTGGGACTAGCTTAAGCCTTGTCTATGAAACTGGGGGTAAAAGTCCTCTTCCCCAGATATAATCAGCTTCCTTTTGATTCATTTGAGTTTAAAGCGGAGGGTCTCCCTCAATCAATGTAGTGTTGGCTGTTTGCAGTGGGAGGTGTTTCCAGTCAAAGGTTAGCATTTCCAGCCTCAGCATAAAGGTCCTGCTTTGAAGTGTGTTTAAAAAGACCCAGCGCTGTGTGAAGCTGCCAGTCGTACCGCCCCAGTGTGTGTGTGTGTGTGTGTGTGTGTGAATAATCATCTCTCCCATTGCAGGAGATACACAGTGGGGCCACATGAGTTCAAATACATTTAACTCTACAGCTGCTCATTATGTATTCATAAGAATGGAAATGTGGTTACAGTACCTCTAAAAACAATGCAAGGGCAGTTTAGTTTTGTTGGTAGATGTTACACAACTATATGCAAACTTTACAGCTCCCTCGACCATTTCCCTTGTTCTTTATCAATTATTTAAGTAATACACAAAATCAGATAATTTTCAGTGCCAGCAACTGCTGCTCTCCTTCATCTTGATGTTTTGCTCTGTAAATACAGAATGCACCATTAACATCACAAACCCTCTTATTACTCACAGAAACTGTTCTGTTTTCATTTCCTTCTCGGCAGGTCTATAAAACTGCACCATTACACTCATGAGAAGCTAGGAAATATATTTGCATACAGGCACATGTGGTTTTCTGTAATGTGTAACCAGATTTTTTTTTTGAGTCTCAGCATAGTCACAAGAGACTGTATTAATGACAATCGTATGTTTAGGTGACATTTGGGTAAATCGACATAACAGAAGGGAATATATGGTTCTGCTCAAGGGTATCACATTAATTCAGCGTGGCTCAAAGAATACACTTCATGACTATCTGTTAAAGAACCCACCGAACGCTGTCAAATCCCTCTGTTGACTCTTGAACTTTGGACTTTGTTTCCTGGTGGACTGATATAAAGCTGTGCATTCAAACTACAGGAGCTTCCCTACAGCAGCGATCCGACTGGAACCGGACATTTCAGCAGCTCTGCCATTTTAGTTAGCTATATGAATCAGCAGGTCATCCGTCTGATGTCTAGCTTGATCATTTTGTGCTCTGGATGCAGAAACAGTGGCTACGTTTACATGTAAAAATAATCAATTTGAAGCTTGTGACATATTAACACGCACATCAACCCGATCACTTTATTTAGCGTTCATGTAAACACTACGTTCAGATTCATCAATCAGAATGAATTCAGTCCGATTGAACCAAAAATTGTGCATGTAAGCGTAGCCAGTGACGGGTAAAACAGATTAGAAGCGGTGCGCATCAACTTCAGTCATTAGCTCCTCCAAAACGTTGATGTTGAACAGAAATCAGTTATTTTCCACAGCCTATAAATGTCAGTTTTCATCAGTATCCATTTCAGCTTTTGTGAACCGAAGACAGTGTGGAGGACAGGACTGGCCTCGTCTCATTGTGTCCTGGAGAGCGTCACTTGCACCTTTGCGTGTGGCTCTTTTATGAAACAGAGTTTATTTAAACGTTTGTCTCACTGTTTTAAACACTTCTCAGAGACGCAAACAAAAGGTTCTGAACCCTGACCTTAGTCAGCTGTAGAAAGCGTTATCATCGTATCATATGTTGATATGATAAAGCTACTGAACTTTGTTGTGGTTCAGTACAGTGGACTGCAGTAGACAACGTCCACATTTAGTATTTTCTTCTGGATCCAAACATGCATGATCTCACTGATAACACTATTGGTATCTGCTAACAGGAGTATTAAAAGTAAAGACATTTGAAGAAATGATACATTCTGTCAACATTTGCTCTGTCTGAAGTCAGTGTTCAGAGGTGCGTGAAGACTATTCAGAAACATTCATTTTGTCTTCCACTATAGAAACAAACAGGTTTGTGAGGAATTCTCATTCTTGGTAAACAAAGTTAAGAAATATCGCTGGATATGCACAGATGCACGTTTGTACATTCAGGATTGAAATTCGATCAATCCACAATGTCAAATGACTCGCAACATGTTATAATAGCCGGTGATGTTTCTCTTGAGGCGTCTTTTCCCAGCAGTCTCTCCATATCTCTCGTTCTCAACATCAATAATGGATCTTTAAAGGTCCTTCAATCCCTGCTGATATTTAAGCTGTGGTTATAAAGTGAGCGTGGCTCTGGTTAAATGCGGCTTTCATTCTGGACGGCTCATCTGATGTGCATTTAAGGTGTTTGCTTCAAAAACAATGTTTTCTGCCCCTCTTTGTCCCTTACTCTGTAATGATTGGCTGACAACGGCCTTGACCTTCCTCTGACCCGTACGCTGTCACTTTAAGACACAACATCAAAATCTTTTATTTCAAAAGAGCAAGAAGCAACCTGTTTCCCATCATATGTCATGATTATATTTATTTCGTTTTATTACATTATTGTCTTTCATAATTGTGCTGTGGATGCAAGTTTAAACACGCTGTTCTCATAATACTCATAAATCTCATTTGTGATTGCAGGAGACCGACCTGTTAGACCTCTCGCTCATCAAGGATACGAGAAATGGGAGATTTGCCAAGACGCCAAAGGTAATAATACAGCATTTACATGTGTTTCTGTGTCGATCATTTGTTCTCGCAGCCAAGAGCTGAGCTTGTGTTTGTACTACCGCCCCACGAGATGAAACTGAACAAATGTTGTTGTCTGTTCATTCCTGCTGCAAATGCTGTATGATTATTAATTTAGGGATGTCCTGAGAGGAGTATGCTGACAAAAAGCAAAAGATACGTATGCCAGTAAAATTTCAGGTTTCACAAACAGCTGAAGAAAACTGGACATCACGTACTGTATGTGAGTGCATGAAATACAAGCACAGATTTGCTTTAGCTGTCAGAAACAACACATTTGAGAGCGTCCAGCATCTCGCAGCAGTTGCGGTGGACAGAGAAGCGTTTAGATGATTGCACTTTGAAACTGGAAAGAGCTGATGGTTTCCGGTTCCCAGAATTCACGAGTGCTGATGTGAGAATAGCGTCATTGTAGAGCGCAGCGGTCTGAGACGTCGTGAGATGTTGAAGAGCATCACGAGAGCTGCTGAGGACTGATGAGATTATCCTGTTTACAGAGCAGCGGTGGCATAGGCCACTTCAACAGTCACTGCTCAGAATATGGAAAAACGCTGTTTCCCACGTCATGATAGTGGCCTTACAGCAGGGTCAAAGATTGATGGCTGGAGAGAGAGCCGTGTGTGTGCTTCACATCGTCTGAATGAAAGCATTTAGTCACACAGTATCTATGAACACTCGTGAACGCCATTTATAAAGATCAATGAGCTTTAGATACTTTGATTCGTAACACTCACAGAGGATTCAGCTCCAGATCAGTAGAATGATGAGCGTTTGAACAAGGGTTAAATGCTCCAGCTCTCTTCCAAGCATCACATGATGTCCTGTTGTCCCATAAAATCACTCGTCGGCCACATGCTCAGAGAACAGAACTTGCTTTTGCGTATGTGAGCGGGTTTGATTTTCCGTTTATGCATTGGCTTGCAGCAGTTGGTCCTGTGGCGCTGTCCATTCACATCATGACTCATGAAGTCACCTGACCTGAATATAAAACAGCCACCAGAAGATGATGGCATCAGGAAAACCCTGCCATGAGATGAGTGTTGACTAAACTAGACCGCAGATGACAGAAGTTTCCTCACAGAACGCTCCTCTGGGTGTGGTATAAGAGATATAGTAATACCGCAGTACTTTTAGTTTGTCAGGGTAATCCAGGCATCCTGTGCAGTGCATTGGTCAGGTAATGTAGGTTAATTAGCATATGCCCTCCCTCTCACGTTACATTAATTTGATGGAGCTCTTTGCCCTTAAGAGAAAACAGCAGCTGTGGGCACTCAGATTAATCATCCAAACACGTGTCAGGAAAACATAACAGCAAGGAAATAGTGTTCTCATAGTTGCTGTTGTTTGTGTGTGTGTGTGTGTGTGTGTTTGACTCTCTGTGTGTGTGTGTGTGTGTGTGTGTTTGTCTCTCTGTGTGTGTGTGCGTGTGTGTGTGTGTGTGTGTGCATGCGTGCGTGCGTGTGTCCTGGTATTCCCTATGTTATGAGGACCAAATGTCATTTTGTTCACAAACATTTTTTTGGTCCCTATGAGGAAACAAACTAATAAATCACACAGAATGAAGTGTGATGAAGAATGTAAAAATGGTTGTAGTTTTGTGTGAGGGGTAGGTTTAGGTGTAGGATTAGAGGAAGGGGATAGAAAATTAAAAAAAATGTTCAGCAGAAAAACCATTACGCCTATGGAATGAATTCATAAAACATGGAAACCAGTGTGTGTGTGTGTGTGTGTGTGTGTGAGAGAGAGAGAGGATGTCTACTCATGTTTTGCAGTAAACTGTGAATTTGTGTTTGGTAATCTGATAATTTCATGTTTTTTACATTAAACATCAGCAAATAAATGCATGATTCTTTTTCCATCAACCTATGAGACAGACAGACAGACAGTGTCAGTGAGTTGGTTTATGTTTAGAGGAATCTGCAGTATTTGAAAGTAAGTGCGCAAATAAATGCGCTTTAAATTAAATAATGTCTTTTTGACAGACAAAGAGAGCGGCCTGCGACCGTTAGCTAATGGGATTCATAATAAATAGATACTGTATATAATAATAAATACTGTTTTTCTCTTCTGCATTTCACCTCTGCTATAGCTCATGTACTGATATAGTTCATACTTTTAACTCAGATATTGTGGCTTCATGATAAATGATTTGTGATGTTCCTCATTTTTTTGTCACTTTGGATAAAAGCATCTGCTAAATAAATTCATGTAAATGCAGAAAGCAATTCATCATATAGTTGATTTTTTAATTACATTCATGGTGATATCACATGTCAAGTTCACAAGGATGTCGTATAAAATCCTGTGTGATAAGTGCGCTGTGCTGTGTTCATGGTGTTTATTATTTGTTTGTTTTTTAGAACACAAGCTGTTTGCTTTAATTGATGAAATTGATCTTAGGTTACGATCAGCAGCGTCATGTGAAATCTCTGTAGCGTTCAATAGAGGCTTCATGCTTGCTTTTTCTTGCTCAGAAATGAAGCCCCTGGAACCCAAGTGGAATCATCTACAGAGAATATTTTAGTCATTGATACAGAAAGGTTGACTGTAAGCAGATCTCTGAGGAGCTGTTTTGTGTTCGTCAGTGATGCTGTTGAGAGAATTTTAAAGCAGTGAGTTTCATAATTGTTAGAATTGGCTAATGTGAATGCTGGGAAAGCCTGAAAGCCCAGCACAGCTCGATCTACTGATGGCCTTATGCGGATACCTCATTTTCTCCAGGCAGTCAATCAGTTTAATTGCACATAATCTGTTTGAGACAGAAGGCTCAGAGTCCAGCTCTTCTTCTCTGGGTTCTCACAGTCTGCCTGGACACCAGAGAGGCCTGACAAAAGCCTTTATCCAGCAGCAGATCTGCCCGCATTCCTCCGTATACAGTAGGCCCCTGTTCAGGTTTGTTCGTTAGATTCCCTAAAGCCTTTATCAAATTACGCTTGTTTGTGCTGGTGAAACCGAAGAAGCCTCGATCCGCTGAGAGACGCAGTCTGGGTAATTGTTACGGCCACACCTGGTCTCAGCAGGTGGGCTGGTGATGACTAGTTTTCTTGTGTAGTTTATGGATTTAATGTAGTTTCATTGTAGAAGCAGAAGTCAACCAGTGATGGTCTCAGACCCAGAATGGGCACATCTGAGTGAAGTTGAGGATGAGTGATGGGCAGCTCCGGTCAATGGCTCTTAGAGAAACGCTTTATTGAGTGGACAGAAATGCTGTTAGACAGCTGAAGGTTGTCAGTATGTCAGTAGCTTTAGAAGCTCAGAATACAGGTGGACAGTGTGGCAAAAATCAAGATGTACTGTATTTTATCACAGCTCTGTTTTTTGCTGTTTTGCTGTTTTTTCAGCTCACTATTTTGAAAGTCATTGAGCTAAATTAATTCCTCTATTAAAAAATATCTATGCAAGGTAACAAATGCTAAGAGAAAAAAGAAAGACAGACCATTTATGCCAAAAAAAGGCAGTGGCTGAAATCTTGTTTAACTTTATTTCTGTATTTTATTTTTGTTATTAAAAATAAAAACAGATGCAAATTATAAGCAATTTGAAAAATACAATATTGTAAGGTAAATATATTACTGCCCAGCTCTTTATATGAAGTTGGATATATGTGAGTAGGCCCAACTTTATCTGCATACATATCTGCATGCACTCACATAAAGCGACACATCAAATCTCAGTGCGCTTGGTTGTTTATATTGTCTCAAAATGGAACTATATTATTGTCCTAATCTGCTAAATACAGCTACAGAACATATGATTTTAAGATATTATAAACATGAACATCATGATTTGTGTGAAGCCGCTTTTCAAAAATGTGTACTGTGTAAAGAGTTATAGAAATATATTTTTTACATGAGCAGACATGTGGAGCGATGTTTGTGTCACTCTCCTGACTTTTTTTGCTTGTGTTTCTTGGTTTTGCCGATAGAAATGGTGACCAATCAAAGGAGAAATTGACTAAATCAGAAGAGAGTTTTTTTTCTCCATCACTTTCCTCATAGTTTACCACACAACATGTTGATGTACTGATTTGGTGGCATGACTTTTGACTTATTCTGACAACAACCATCAAACGTGGTAAAGCAGTTGTTCTGACTGAATTCTAGCTGTAAATCACAAGAAATCAGAGCAGCGATGCTGAAGTTTTCAAGTAGATATAACTGCAGACCGGAGATCTCCAAAAGTGGGCAGAACCTCCAAAATGGGGCGGGGTCTCCTCACGCAAAGACTTTCACCATTGGCTCTGGCTCCAGCCAATTGTTATTGACTTGCATTTCAAAAATAAAACTTTATAAATTAAACATTGTTTCTAGTTCATCTAAAATAAAGTATGCTATATAAGTAAATATTCTCCGTGAGAGCAGAGCCCAACTGGACTGGAGTTTGAACCTCTGCTTTATGATATAAACGGGAATCACCCGCGAGGGGAAAGAGTTTACTCTATCGCTTTGTCCTAAGCAGCGGGGGCGTCCTGGGGCTCGAAATGCGCAGGGTATGAGGGGGTAGTGACGCTGGGTGTAACTAAAAAGGTGCCATTGTCCGGTGAGGTCCGGTTGGGGAGTTACGGAACGATCTCATATCGTATAATCTTATTAACTGTTTATCTCCTGAACTGCAACTTTCTTTACCACGCTATTCAGCGCCACTCCCGCCGTGCAGTCAGCTTCACTGGTTAAGTTTAGGGTCAGGTGTGGGGTAGCTTTAGGGGTTAGCATTTTTTGTAGCATAGTGTAGGAAATCAGCACTTTAATTGACACAACCAATAAAATCTTTAGAATCTGCTGTGGGGCGGAGTTTGCACTGAAGTGGATTGGGGGAAAAGTGCGCATGCGTGTCATGTGCCTGTCTGTCAATGGGAGGAAGCCACGCCCTATTTTGGAGCTCCCACCCCCATTTGGAGATCTCCATGCTGCAGTTATACCCTTCTCTAAGTTTTTCCTACCTGCTTGTCTTGTGTTACCACACCCGCTTGTTTAGCTGTCGTCTTGTCCTTGTTTCTCTAATTGTGTTCACCTGGTCCTCATGTAGGGTGTGCCCGATGCGTGAATCCGTATTCAGAAAACGCTTGCTAACGGTTGCCTGTTACATTACAGTACATAAAATTTCACTTACCACATAAACAGAGTAAGGAGAAATGTCTGATAGGACGATGGCGAATGATTTGCAGATCCTGAGCACCACTGACAAACATCTAAGCTTGTAAAATGTGTGGTAAGTACTGCCGCTCCATAGTGTAAACAGACTACATGCGATCGCGAATCTCGAAAGTGAAAGTGAAAATAAAAAGCGATCGTGCATTCAATGCCAGGCATAATAGCGGCTCCCTGATGTATAATATACAGTATAATTACCCAATGATATAACTGCGAGAGAAATTATTAAAATATGTATTTTCCTCCCATCTCATATTTATTCCCTTTAGGGGTTCTGTATACACGTCGGGATGCGGTGGATTGTGGGGGGTATGGGGGGGGGGTCACGATGTCAGCTCAAGATCGTGATGTCTCTCAGCCATCGGCGATGAACGATGGCATCGTCTATCGGCCCAACCCTATTGCACGTGATGTGTAAAATGTTGCATTTTTCTGGAAACTGAATGAATCAATGTAAATGTAAGACAGTTTCTTAAAACAGGCCCTTGTAAACTTTTGGTTTACACTACAAATGTGGCCGTTTGTAAAAGGCAGTAAATGGGGCGGTGTGTAAAAGTGCAGTAATGTCAGAGCTGCAAGCTGCTGCTGCCATAGCTACCATGCTGAGCTTAAGGCCCTGCTGTATTTCTAAAGGACTGGCCAGTGTTTGTCAGTTTTACTGCAGATTCCCAGCTTTTCCCAGCCTCTTTCGTTCTGGGTCCCTTTCTAACACAAAGCACAATGAGAGACGTGCCATTGCCAAGGCACCGATCCACCACAGGGGACGGGAACATCGAGTTCTTCTTTTGCTCTGCATCTTCTCGTCCAGCAACAGGTGCCTTCTGCTTCCTAGCAGTGATTCGTGTTTCCGTCTTGGGCAGATTGTTCTTTTGTTGAGAAGCACAGCAGCGCAACAGTGCCTCATTTGTTTGCCATGGTTGTGTGATGAAGTTGCACAAATGCATCGAGAATCGCTGATTCCTGGTCTACAAACCCTAAAGTACATGAAAAACTTTATTCTTTATTGACCCACACAGACATGTTCCATATAACAATATATATAACAATAATGCAACAGTGCAAGTCTGCTTTCACAGGTGTACAAGTAGTCTGTTTTAGTCATGTCAGTGTCTGGAAATATAACTCTTCTTTATTTCCTGAGATTTGACTGCGGGTTAGGGGTGTGAAGCGTGATGCCATTCTTCTGTCGATAAATTTAATCCATAAGCCCATAGACTGTTTAGAGCATAGGAAATATGCGTAGAAATATCAAAATAGTAGATCATCTCGAACAGTATAGAGTTAGTATAAAATTGCGTGCTCACAGACGTGTGTATTAATCAATATCTGAGAAGCAGGAACACGTCCTAAAATCACAGTCTTTTAAATGATTCCAGACCGCATCTGTCGCAGGGAAATCTTCCTGTGAACACTTTCGTTGTCCTGAGACTCCTCAGTAAGAGCATTGTGGGATGATCTGAGGGCACTTAACATTTTGCTGTAAGGATTGCTTCGGAAGTGTGAAGCTGACAAAGAATCAAGTTTGTGACTTTGTGTGTGGCTGTTGTCTAAGTATTAAGATGTCTTCCATAATTTAAAATAAATATACTAAAATGTATTTGAAATACATTTATTTCATGCTAAGTATACTAAAGATACATTTACATATTTATGTGCTTAATAAAAATACCCTGCAATTGTTCTTTTAGTATACTAAACTGGTATACCTAGTCTACTAAATTGGAACAAATAATTTTGTGTTTAATGCACTTAAATTGTGCGGAAGTAGAAATGACCCATAGGAAAAATGTGTTGCTCAGTGGTTGGTTTTCCTAAGCTCAGGAGACTCAGAAGATTCTCATGTATCTCTCATTTTAGTACCAACAGCATTTCCTTAGGCACTATTCCTTCCACTTTTTATAAAAACAGTGACTTAAGTTAATGTGGGTATTTTGTGTAGCTGATGTACAATATAGATTCAACAGCAATAGGAACTGAACATTAATGTGCTTTAGTGTCTTGTTATATAGAGAATGACAGACAGAAACAAAGTACATATTTACCCTAATAACAAACTCTTCTGTCTCTTTATCTTAAACAGTAAATGTGATTTACTTTGCCAGAATGGAGCGCAGTGTTGTGATAAATGTCCGGCCCGTGTGTGTGTTTCCGTGTCTGTTTCCTGTTTTAGCATGTTGATGGTGAGTACAGTATAAACTTTAGCTGTGTCCAGAATCATTCGTAATGCTGGATCGGTCAGGATTCTGCGACTCGTCTCGTGTTCTTGTGTGAAGACACAGTCGACCGTCGAAGCTGCTGCTTTAAATGATGTTCCTGCCATCAGCTGAATTATACAATTTTTTCATATTTCTGTTCCTTAAATTATTCATCAAATACCTATGATTATATATTAATGGTGTACAGCTAGTAAATTGTCAGTGGGGTGTTTGAGACAGACAGATGATAGACAGACAGACGGACAGACAGACAGACGATAGACAGATAGACAACTGGATCAGTTGCAGAGGCTTGATAGTACATGTGGGAAAAAGGCCCGCCAAGAGATAATTACAATAGTCCAGTCTGGAGAGAACAAGAGCCTGGACAAGGAGTTGTGCAGCTTGCTCTGATAGGAAGGGTATAATCTTCCTAATGTTGTATAAGGCAAACCTGCAGGACCGGGCCGTTGCAGCAATGTAGTCTGTGAAGCTTAACTGATCATCGATCACAACTCCAAGGTTCCTGGCTGTCCTGGAAGGAGTTATGGTTGACGAACCCAGCTGTATAGAGAAGTTGTGATGAAGTGCTGGGTTGGCTGAGACCACAAGCAGTTCTGTCTTAGCAAGGTTGAGTTGTAGGTGATGGTCCTTCATCCAGCCAGAAATGTCTGTTAGACAGGCTGTAATGCGGACAGCTACTGTCGGATCATCTGGTTGGAATGAGAAGTAGATTTGAGTGTCGTCAGCATAGCAGTGATAAGAAAAGCCATGCTTCTGAATGACAGATCCTAATGATGACATGTAGATGGAGAAGAGAAGTGGTCCAAGCACTGAGCCTTGAGGAACCTCAGTAGCAAGAATTTGTGATTTAGAAACCTCACCCCTCCAAGACACCCTGAAGGACCTACCTGAGAGGTAAGACTTGAACCACAGGAGTGTGGTTCCTGAGATGCCCATCTTCATGAGGGTGGACAGGAGGATCTGGTGGTTAACTGTGGCAAAAGCAGCAGACAGATCCAGCAAGATGAGCACTGAGGATTTGGAAGCTGCTCTTGTCAGTCTCTTGCCAGTCTCTATTATAAGTAGCTTATTATTTTATAAGTTTTATAAGAAGCAGTAGTGCTTCTTCCACCCACCAGTTCGGTTTTCTTTTGGAATCCATGGTGGCTGATTATATCATAAAATCTAGGCTATATATAGGCAGGTCAGTTTATGGTTGTACAATTAGCCGATAGTATTGTGACAGAGATATTACCTGTTGCTGATGCCTTTGACGATAACAAGACGATTATTATTATTTATTGTCTGTCAAAAATACACTAGGCACCTATCTTAGAGCCGCTTCTGGGTCGCTTTAGAAACGTGCCGCGGTGCAGCTGTTATTAACACCAGCATAGACTAGAGCGGCCGCGATAATCTCAGGTGGTAACACGCCGCAGACATGTGCAGTCAGTGTATTTATCATATAGCTTCACTGATTATATATAATTATATATTATGGGAGTGTTTTTTAAAGTGCATAATACTCACACTAGACTGAAGTCAGTAGCCACGTTTACATGTACACTGTTTTGTCATTCCGATTAAAATCATTCCGATTGAAAGATTCGGTGGAGTGTTTACATGAGACTTTATCTAATCTGAATGACAACAAATAGCCTACAAATCACCAGAGGAAAAAACGGCCGCTTGCTTAGAATAAACTGAGTAATATTTGAATCCCTTGCATTCATTCGAGCGCTCAGTCATGTGGCCAGAACTCATACACATTCATAGAAATTATACGGCCATATTCTATCGTACCACACACAGAACCAAATTGATTTCTCATTCAGTTTCTATTAACTGCAAATATATATCTATCAGATAAAATAATAATAAAATATAGTTTGATCTGACTCAGCCAGTTGATCAACACAATCATTTCGCCATAATTTTTTAATGTTAAAGCATTATATTTTATAACAGTACGACCCTCTGTAGTGCAGCTCTGAAATGAATTGTATTGTGATACTAAAAGTTTTACTGTACTTAAATAGAACAAATAAATGATTTCTTACCAAGAGTTGCTGAACAATAAATCAAAGGAGCGTTGCTTTATGAACACACGCAACGAGCTGTATCACAAATAACATTTACCAAGCGTGTTTTCGCACATTATTCATGGCGTGAGCACTTGCAAATTCAAGCAGATTGGAAATTATGAATCTGTAATAAATAAATAAATGACAAAGGCAAATTTTGGTCAAGTTGTTTATTTTCATTGAGCTATAATGTCACCATTGTGTTGATTCTAAGCTGAAAAGCTGAACATTTCAGATCTGTTTTCCACTCCGGTCATGAGAGCAGATTTTATTACACAGCAAGCGTTCTCCATTCTATTGTGTTTATAACTGTATAATTTAAGTTTTAACTTCTACCTCCACTATTTCCCAGTCTCTACTGTAGTGTCGGTGTTCCCAAATTCCCAAGTAATCGGTTTAACGCGTCTACATGGCAGAATTTTTATTTTGTTCGGTTAATAAAAAGGTTTATCACACCCCTCTCAAACCGATTACAATTTCATTCGGTTTGGGCATTTTTATTCCAATTGAGGTGTTTACATGGAGCATTTTTATTCGGATTGGACTTTTAAACCGATTGCATCCATGTAAACACACCTTGTGAGGATGTGTGGTAATGTAAATGTTCTTTGCTCGCTGTAGCTGCTTTTTGAATAACTGAGGAAATTATAATTGGTAACTTACAATGTTTCTGTTAAATTATCATGTTAAATACAAATTCAGTCATATTAAAAACATAAGGCTGCTTTTAGCCTTATGCTGGAGTAGTTTCACTTTCATGTATCTGCGACCTCACAGGCTGACGATAGGACAATTAATCGCCCAACACTAGGTCAGTTAACAGCACACCGGTTTAACATCTGTAACTAAGACATGGTGGAAAATGTGTTTGTTTCATTTCCAATGTGTATATCATAATGTATTCTCTTGAAAATTATTTATTGTCAAATGTGTGTTGAATGTAAACTCCTCTTAGGAATTTTACAATTCAATGTGAATTTATCTGAGAATATTCTTAAATTAGGAAATCTATTCAGTGATTGGTCCATGCCTATGTCGTCATCCAAAATCCTGTTTGTGGCACAGCAAAGTGTCGTGAATCAACTCTAAGACTGACACTTAAGATTTAGTTGCTTAAGAGATGCTTGAAAATTAACTTTTAAGTGCAGCTTTGAGCCAAGATTTTTTTACACTTAAGTCAAATCTTAGCAGTGTTCTTGTGAGTAATTCTCAGAGGCTTGATAAATACGGGCCCAGATGTTTTTCCCAAAAAGTTTCACTTAAAATATACTAGATTATGTTTGCATGAATACTTAAACACTGTAATTCTGTCTGTTTGTCGGGATTATGCGCGCGCATCGGATGACAGTCAATGCGAGAAGTGAGCGGAGGAAAAGTACTCCACTCAGAAATCATACAAATAAAGCTAATTTTAGATTACTATTTGGAGCATTGGGATCACTAGACGAGGGCTTAATGAACCTATTCTTATGACAACCTGGAATTCGACTAAAATCAACATGTTCCACTTTTTTGCGTGTAGCTCAAAATTAGCCTGTGCGCATTCATTCACACTCATTTTGCCAGCACAGGTCACATATGTACTTACATATAGCATTTGCATAATTAAATACTACTGTGGATGTTATTATGGAATCGATTTCCTGAATGTTTTTCATATCATTTCTTGTTGAAATTATAAAATGCTCTGTGAATACAGAAACTATTTCCTGATTTCCCACATTTGATTGCAGTAATATTTTGCATTTCACCGCTTTGAACTCATCAAACAAAGTCGATAAGAGTCCAAAAGCATAACTGAACCTAAAGCGCTTCGAACGGCTCTCTATTCTAGAGACTTGAGCATGTCAGCCGTAGCTTAGCCTCCACACTTCAAACACAGAGCTGTCGTTTGTGACAGGCCTCAACCATACGTGCGGCCAGTCTGCTTCACTTTCTGCTTAATTAAACAGTCTATTTGAGGATTTGAAGCGAGCGGTCATTAAGGGAGTCTGTGGAATCCTCCTGGTCAGTGAAGCGTCACCTGACAGTCGACCAATAAAGAGCTGACCTTTAGCGTGGAGCGGCAGGAATGAGCGTGTGAGCGGTGATGGACGGAACTGAGTTACTCAAGCAGAGACCGGCTCCACTGCTTCACATCAACACTTGACTCCATGATCAAGGGCTTTTACATTTGTGTTAGTAACTTTAGTTTTAAGTTGTTTTCTCTTCTTTTAATGAATTAAATGTTAATATATTACTTGAAAGGTGCCATATATATATACAGTATATAGTATATAGAAAATGATCACCAAAAACTAAATTGATGTCATTTGATATTTTGAGGATTTACCAACACGTCTAGTTGTGATATATATATATATATATATTATCCATAAATATAGGTTTGTGCTCATCACAGAACAACAGGAAGAGAACATTAGATTCTCTCAGAGAGGAACTGATGCGAGTATTAATTACAAGATCTTTGTTGTAAATGCGTTTCCTTTCATGCTTCCCACACACACACACACTCACTCTCTCACACACACTCTCTCTCGCTCTCTCTCACACACACCCACACACCCACGCTCTCTCTCTCACACACTCACTCTCTCACACACACTCTCTCTCGCTCTCTCTCACACACACCCACACACCCACGCTCTCTCTCTCACACACTCACTCTCTCACACACACTCTCTCTCGCTCTCTCTCACACACACCCACACACCCACGCTCTCTCTCTCACACACTCACTCTCTCACACACACTCTCTCTCGCTCTCTCTCACACACACCCACACACCCACGCTCTCTCTCTCACACACTCACTCTCTCACACACACTCTCTCTCGCTCTCTCTCACACACACCCACACACCCACGCTCTCTCTCTCACACACTCACTCTCTCACACACACTCTCTCTCGCTCTCTCTCACACACACATACACAGACACACTCTTTCTCACACACACACACAGGATCCTGGCTCTGAGACATTGGGCCCCTGTCAGGCTACGAGCCGTGATCGCCACGGCAACAGAACTTTAAGGCCAGTCTCCCAAAGGCCCCAGAATGCACCAGTTCACTGATTCAGTCCTGCTCCTGTGTGCAATGAATGAAGTTGTGATGTTATGAAACATGTTTGCAGGCCATTGTACATCTGTAATGTGACGTGTTTGAATGATGAAGGATATTCACGACTGGGCAGATTGGGCTTTACTGAGTGGATTTCGATTGATTGGATGGTAGGGGTGGGGGAACAATCCAAACATATGGGACCTTTATGGGATCTATGTAGACAAAATTATTTCACACTTAAAATATGTCCTTATACCTTTAATCTTTATATTTTTAATCTTTATATTTATTATACATAAATTCTACAAATACATACTATTTTACAACTGTCCCCATGTTTTCGATCAGTCCTGTCACGTTTACATAAAACTCATCGTGAAGTGTGTGTAATGCGCCTTTAAAGGTATGACTCACAGGAAGTGACATCATCTGGCTTAGGTGAAGCTGACGCTGATCAGGGGTGAGTTCTGTCATTGAACTATGATTTTAAGCTTGTTTTTGTATGATTCTTTTGAGGAGGACGAGCTAAAGGGTCAGGCCCTGTCACGGTAAAACATCCCAGAAAATAATGAATTTTTTAAAAATCCAAAACATGTCTAAATGTTAACAGTTTTTATGCTAGCATGCTGAGTAATGGCAGTTTAAAATGGCCAACCGTCATCAGGCCCCGTCGCATCAGACCCCGTCGCATCAGACCC
>JADLZM010021484.1:178139-198115 GCA_018148995.1 Sinocyclocheilus maitianheensis | reverse complement strand
CTGAAATTCTTCATAGAGATAATTTTTTTGCAGGAAGGAGCACAATTGAGCAGACACAACTTTTTCTAAAATTTTAGACATAAAAGGAAGATTTGAGATAGGTCTGTAATTTGCCAGTTCACTAGGATCTAGTTGTGGTTTCTTAATAAGAGGCTTAATAACCGTCCATCAGCTGCTGATTGGATTTTGAGAAGTTGGCCAATCAGATTGCGTTTCCTGTCTCGTTAGCGTGTGCGGTACATCAGCGGTGTGACATGTTCGCTTACATGCATGTTGGCTTTCTTTTGCGGTGTAGCTTGTTGAGAAGTTGACGACTGTGGCAGAAGAGTGTCAGAATAACCAGCTGAAGAAACTGAAGGATCTGTGTGAGAAGTAAGAGATATTAAAGTGATCGTTCAGCCACAAATCATCATTTACTCTCCGCATGTCCTTCAAACCTGTGACTTCCTTTTGAAAAATGTCTTTGTCCATTTAATAAAAGTTGTTGTGTTGTTTGGACACCACTGTCTCTCAAAATATCTCATGGTTTCCTTTTTTCAGAGAAAACAAAGACTTGAAGAAAAGGATGGACAAGAGACGACAGGAGAAGTTTCAAGAAGCCCGAACGCTGGAGAAGACTCTGACTGAGGAGTGAGTGATTTTAACTCTTTGTGAGGATCTTCAGATCACGTGTTCACAGATCAACAGTCAGAGTTTAGGGACTGAGCATCGTTCTCAGCAGCCCACCGTCTTAGAGCTGCCTGATGAGCAGAGGTTGGGTTTGGAGTGGACCGTTTGTTGATCAGCAAAAAAGCTGATGTTGATCCAAACACACGATCATCTTTGGTGCTACGACTGCTAGTGGCCAGTCTGATAAAGCTTATGCTTGAAGCTAAAATCATCCTGTTTTGTAGGAAAAAGATGGAGATGAACAGATCACACGTGAACGAGGTGGTGCAGTCCATCAAACGGGTGAGTGGAGACTGGTTACCATGGACTAGTTAACCCCTGCTGGTAACTGCTGTAATCACAGTCTGTGTCTTTCTCATTTGACCGACAATCAAAAGTAGTTGTATATTCTGACAAAATGAAAGAATGCTTCACCTCTAATTTTGAAGTGGACTTGTATTTTTCCTCAACTCTTCTGATCAGGTCGTGTACAGAAGAGAAAAAACAGGCTAAATGCAAATAATATAATGCAACTTATATCATATAATCATGCAAAATAGACTTCAGTTAATAGAGAGCAACATTTAAAAGGGAAAAGAAAGCATGGTTTGTCCTGAACACTGTGTTTTGTGCTGTGAATAGTAGGCTGCCAGGATGAAGATTATTGTAGTTCATTGAATATATATTGCGCAGTGGCTGATGCTGCAGTTACCTCGTTACACCTGCAGGTGCCGACAAATGACCGTCATTCTACAAAACGTTTTATTCATTTAGCAGACGCTTTTATCCACAGCAGCTTACACATGAGGACAATAGAAGCAATCAAAATCAACTGAAGAGCAATGATATGCAAGTGCTATAACACGCTGCAAAAAATGCTTTTCTTCGATTTTTTCAAAAAAATTATTAAATCAGAAATGATTTTCTAGACAAGTAAAAATTATTCTTGTTTTCAGAAAAAAACAAGTCAAAATTAAGTGAGTTTTTGCTTGAAAGAAGCAAAATAATATTGTTTTCTCTTTGAAATATGAATTTTACTTAACCCATTTTATTATTATTTTTATGATTATTTTGCTTATAAGTGAGTTTTTGCTTGAAAGAAGCAAAATAATATTGTTTTCTCTTTGAAATAAGATTTTTCCTTAACCCATTTTATTATTATTTTTATGATTATTTTATGATTATTTTTATGATTATTTTGCTTGTTCTAAGCATAAACTCACTTAATTTTGACTTAATTTTTCTGAAAACAAGACAGTAATTTTTGCTTGTCTAGAAAATCCTTTCTGATTTAAGAACTTTTAGATATCGTGGCTGGAAACAAGACAAAATCTAAGAAAGAAAAGCATTTTTAGTCTCAGTTAGCCTGACGCAGTACACATAGAAAGTTTTGTTTTTATTTTATAATAAATAAAAAGAATAGAAAAAGAATAGCAAGCTAGTGTTAGAGGTCTTTATGAAGCAAACAAAGTCGTGTGTCTTATTGAGTTCACATAGAAAGTTTTGTTTTTATTTTATAATAAATAAAAAGAATAGAAAAAGAATAGCAAGCTAGTGTTAGAGGTCTTTATGAAGCAAAGAAGTCGTGTGTCTTATTGAGTTTTCATGGACAGAGTGGAAGATTGTGTGTGAATTGAGCATTAAACTGTAAACTCATTTGTAGTTCATGAGCAGCTGTATTGAATCAATAGGGCATTCAGAGTCAGAACATCAGTCATGTGATCAACTGCAGCCAATCACAGCTGTGATTTTATTCAGAACAACGGCACGACTGTGATCCTGCTTACTATTTTATTGTTAGGGTATTTTGCTGCTTCTGTGTGATAGATAATGTGGGTATTGTGCTGAGGTCTGTGTGTCTGGGAGAAACTGCTGGATCAGCGTCTGTGCTGCGTGAAGATTTCTATCAGCCAGTCAGATGCTGCTGTTTGAGGGTTAGTTATTAGTTATTTGAGGGTTGGTTCTGTGTTTCTATGTTCCAGGAGCATCTTATGTGGCAGTATTGTTGTGACATGTTCATCGCTCTGCTGTCACGTGTAGATTGCGTGTACTGGAACACGTCTGTGAGCATGTGCGTGTTTGTGTGTTTTCCAGCTGGAAGAAGCTCAGGACAAACGACTCGAGAGATTGCTGGAAAAACATAAAGATATTCGACAGCAAATCCTGGACGACAAAGCAAAGGTACGAGCCATTTTCAAGACATGCTTCATGAATCATGACATGTTTGGGGTTTAAACACTGCAGAAACACACACTCTCTCTCTCTCTCACACACACACACACACTCGCTCTCTCTCTCTCTCTCTCGCACACACACACACACACTCGCTCTCTCTCTCTCTCTCTCGCACACACACACACACACTCGCTCTCTCTCTCTCTCTCTCGCACACACACACACACACTCGCTCTCTCTCTCTCTCTCTCGCACACACACACACACACTCGCTCTCTCTCTCTCTCTCTCGCACACACACACACACACTCGCTCTCTCTCTCTCTCTCTCGCACACACACACACACACTCGCTCTCTCTCTCTCTCTCTCGCACACACACACACACACTCGCTCTCTCTCTCTCTCTCTCGCACACACACACACACACTCGCTCTCTCTCTCTCTCTCTCGCACACACACACACACACTCGCTCTCTCTCTCTCTCTCTCGCACACACACACACACACTCGCTCTCTCTCTCTCTCTCTCGCACACACACACACACACTCGCTCTCTCTCTCTCTCTCTCGCACACACACACACACACTCGCTCTCTCTCTCTCTCTCTCGCACACACACACACACACTCGCTCTCTCTCTCTCTCTCTCGCACACACACACACACACTCGCTCTCTCTCTCTCTCTCTCGCACACACACACACACACTCGCTCTCTCTCTCTCTCTCTCGCACACACACACACACACTCGCTCTCTCTCTCTCTCTCTCGCACACACACACACACACGCTCTCTCTCACACACACAAACACACACACATATACCTGCGGTGTGTTCGTGTCTCCTCACTGTCACTGTTATTTTAGGAGGAGTGACTACAGGGAGTGGAAGGTAAGCAGTTCTGAATCCAAGCATTCAGTTCATAACAGACATTCATCTGACATTCAGGTTAATGGTTGTGTTTCCTGAGCCGCTGAAATTAAACAAAACCCAAACTCTGTATCATAACAACCTCATCCAACCATCTTCCAATAACCAGCTTTACTGACCCGTGTGTGTGTGTGTGAGTGGTCCTGGTAAACCCTACGTTATGGGGACAAAATGTGCCCACAATGGAGGCAGTATCCAAAATCCTTGTCCTTATGGGGACATGTTTTGGTCCCTATGAAGAAAACAAGTTTATAAATCACACAAAATGAAGTTTTTTGAAAATCTGAAAATGCAGAAAGTAGGTTTAGGGGTAGGGTTGGTGTAGGGCAGTAGAATATACGGTCTGTACAGTATAAACACCATTACGCCTATGGAAAGAACCCAAAAAACATGAAACCCAACATGTTTGTGCTGAATGTCACTGTCTTGTTCAGGAAATATACAGTATGTACACTGTATGTCCTCATTTGTTTTATTTTTGCGTTTTGTTACGTGGATAGTCCATCCAAAACATTGCTCCAAACCTGTATGACTTTCTTCCTTCAGTGGAACACAAAAAAATATTTTGAGGAATGATGGAAGAACCAAACATCAGACGCCACTGACTTTCATTATGTGGAAAAAACAGCAACAACAATGAGACAATGTTTGAACCAGTAAACGATGACAGAATAATGATTGTTTCTGTGAACTGTCCCTTTAAGAGAAAAGCATTCCTTACACATAGAAACTTTCATCTGCTCAGAGAACTTCTTTATGTTGTCATGTCTGGGGTCTGGTGTTCGGTGAGACTGTTGATGAATTAAACCTCAGAAATCTACCAATCATCAGTTCCGGCCAGCGATCGCTGGCATTGATTAGTGATGAAGCAGTTGCTGTTTCTCTCTGTCACTGAAGGCCTGATGCGTTTGGCGTCACTAGAGGGCGTCAGATGAGAGTGTTAAATTATGGCGCATCAGTCCATCTGGGCCTTGCTTTCCATCAGACTGCTGAGTTATAGTCCATCCGTGATCGGTGTGTCAGGACCCTCGTTCACAGCCGAGTCAGCGTTAGATTGGTGACCAGACTCCGCAGCGGCGTCTGAAGAGAATCAGTGCTTGTGTTTCCATCAAGAGCCAGTCTGAAGTTAAAGTAACCAGGACGAAGCTGAAATCCTGCTCTCTGAAGCACATGAGCGAGAGAGAGAGAGGCCTGACCTATTTTTACACTTGGATCAGGCACTAATGGACAGCTATAAGCATCCTGGGTCTTCAGAGACCTCAGCGATGAAAGCGTTGAGAGATTGGCCACTGCTCTAGCAGCAGCCTATATTCATGTTTGTGAGAACGTGTCGGTGTTTAAATAGAAGCAAGCGTGAAGCTGACAGCTGCTGTCGCGCGTTAGCGTCCTGCTAGCGCTCCAATCATCTGACTCTCAGCTTCACTTTGGCGTTTGTTTCATGAACTTCCCCGCGAGGGACCGTTGGCACCTTATGAGCTCAGTCGCTTTGTGCTTAGCATTATTCATGCTAACGCTAAGCCTGTGCTGTTTCTGAGGTCTTGTTGCAGACGTGTTCCTCTCTGAGTGAAGCTGCATGCATCGCCATGGCAACACTCATCCGCTCTGAACCCCATAATAACCAAACTCTGACTGAAATTCAACGATGTCAAGGCTGTAATGTGAAGATAATCTCTGGGAGAAACCATAACGGCTAACTTGGCATCGCTGAATTTCAGTCAGAGTGGTGCAACACTCAGTCATCGTTTACGGATCCCGTAGGAATGAATGAGAAGTGCCATAAACTGAATCCCAGCTGTCGCAAAAGTCAGGCACTTCTCTTATAAAACAGCATTCTTTTCTGTGTAAACTCTAAATGGTTCAATCCAAAAGTAGTGTTTAGTGTAAAACATGTTAGAGATGAGCTGTTTCCTCTGAAAAGCTGTTTATTCAGCGTAGTGAAGCCTCTCCTCCATTGACACATTCATTAAAATAAAACGGCGGTGAAGCCTCTCCTCCATTGACACCCATTAAAATAAAACGGCATGCGGTCTCCTTCCCGTTAGCATTAGCCGTTACGCTTTTTTGGCTAATGGCTGCAGGCTTGCCTTCTCGTGGCTTTGGTGTTGCTCTCCTCAGCCGGACGCGATGCTGTGATCATCTGAAGTATTCGTTCCCTCGTCTCACAAATCTCCTTCTGTTCATCATACGATAATAGTTTGACTGTGTTTTTGGTCCCTTTTGGACAAATAACAGCACATGATTTTGGGAAGACATAAGCATTGGTAGGTTTTCATTTGTGAGTGAACTTTTCATTTATGGGCATTTTATTGCTAAAAACACTGCGGTCTTGCAATCACACAGCATGTTATATTTTTCTGGCCAAACGCTGCACAGTAGAGACAGATGGAGACGTCTGTGAGGCGTTGCGTTCGCTCGGCTCTCGCTGTGACCGCGCTTTCCCGTGTTTGATGTGAGCCGCTCTTCATTAATAATTCACACGACCCTCCTGATCCTCGCCAGGGAAGCACTGTCACTCGATAAAGACCCGAGGAGCACAAACAAACCCCGGCTCTCAGCGCTCCGGCTGGCAATGACCTGCTCTCGGAGAGGAACGACGACCCGGCGATTGTTCGCACGGAACTGATGATTAATAATCAAACGCTGCTGATTATAGAGTCTCTGATGCAGATGGGTCTTTAGTCTTTTAGTGAGCATTTGTGAACGCACACGTGACGAGTGTGAAACAGGAACGTTTTCAGTCTCTGCCCAATCTAGATTCCAGCAGCTTGGCATCCCTCGATGGCAGACCAGAATTAGGACAGATGTTGAAGAAGGTCGTTCTCCTCCCCGAGTGCTTTAAGAGAGCGGTGGTTTGTTGACAGATGACGAGTCTTTTGAGGAAAGACATTTTTAACTGCGAGTCGGGAGGGAACAGAAACTAGAATGGGCCGTGCTTTCATCTGCAGGTCTCTTGAGGAGATGCTGGTCTCCGCGAGGGAGATGTTTGATTTGTCAGCGTTTATAAGTGACTTTTCTGAATCTTTATCCTTCTTGACTGTGCACGTTTCTTACAGTAAAAGTGTGTCTGAGCTGTGATCAGTTCTTATCGCAGCGGCCTCATAAGGCACGTTTAAAATGTATTTTTATTTCAGAAAGGAAAGCTCTGTAATGACTGGAGTGGACTGAATGGCTCAAAGTTTCCACAACACAAATACTCAGCGAGAAGGGCTGGGTCTCAATCGTTCATCTTTTTGGACTACTGTTAAAAGAACTCGTGTGCTTCACTAGGTTAAGACAAAATAAAAAGATATAAAAAGAAAGTTTATTTCATGACAGTGTAGGATAAAACATGGCTTGTTCTGCTGAGGATCTTCCTACATTACAGACGTATTCCTTTAGAATCAGGAGAGTGTGTGAGCGACTTCATCTTGACCTTCTGGTGTTGTTCGGACATTTTAGACTGAAAAATGTTTTTTTTTTGGAAATGTAAAAAATCGATAGTTCATTGGAATGGTTTGTAACTCTGAGACTTTTATAGCAGTCTCGATGTGACCCAAACAAATCGTGGACTTGATTGATTCGAAAAATCTAAATGGTCAAAAAAATAGTCACACTTGTGTTGTTCACGATCAGAAATGACTGCCATAGAAATGAATGGGAAATAGGCAGAAATACGAAAATACAAGTGTACAATCTACAAATCAGCCACAATGCTGAAATAAAGTGCACAGCAATGAAGGAGTGACAGTGTCGTCTGAAAACACTGCTCCGAAACTAAGGAATGCACAGCACTGAATATAAACAGGCGTCTAATGGATACTCAATGGTATTACAGATCAAATCTGCCTCAGATCAATGGGTTTTAAATACTTTTGCTCTATTTTTTACTTAATACTGCATTACAGTTTTTTTCAACTGCTTGCACACAATATCTTTATTTGTCACACAGTTTCTGAAACACCAGAACCACACACCAAATCTAATTCTTGGCCTTTGACTCAGTTTTCAATTTCATAAAACACTTTTTGCAAAACACAACACACAGTTCTCTGTGTAACACACACAAATCTAACAGGAATTAATATTATGGCAAATGTTTGCTTTTGAGATGTGTTTGTGATATTTTGAATGCAGTGCTTCGTTGTGCAAGAGATGCGAGGCATTTTGTGTTTTTGTGAGCAATTCTTGAATTTGTGTGTAAAGTTTTGAAAATGTGTGTAAGCAGCTGGAAAAAACTGTAATTGAAAAATTATATTAAATAATTTACATTTTATACAGAAAATAGTCCTTAATTTAGATATGAATATTAATTAGTAACATGAAATACTCTCAAAATGCAAAATATTAAAAACATTATTGAAATTAAATGTAGTATATTAATTTCCCAAAAATAAAATGATTACACGATTATGGCTGCTGGTCAGTTTTGACCGCGAACAACACAAGTGTGACTCCCTAATGAACAATACCAGAGGGTTAACACAAATAACCAAAACCGGACGGTTACACTTTATTTTGATAGTTCACTTTAGACATTCTGCTAACAGTAAGTAACTTTGCAACTACATGTCAACTAGCAGTCATTAGAGTATTAGTAGAGTGTCTGCTTAATATCTGCTAACACTTTATTTTGATGGATCCACAACATACAACACACTGACTGTCAACTTATTCTACAAACCCTAAACCTAACCTAACAGTCTACTCTGAGAGTTACATTTAGTCATTTAGCAGACGCTTTTATCCACAGCGACTTACAACTGGGGAATACATCAAGCGATCTCAAAGAGGCAAACAATAAATAAAGGGAAAGACACAGGTTTTTTTTATTTAGGATGAAGTCAAGTAGCATCGAAAGAGATGAGTTTTCAGCTGTTGCTTGAACATTGTCAGGGATTCGGCGTTCCGGATAGGTGTGGGAAGATCATTCCAGCAGAGTTAGTACACATGTAGTTACTTGTAGTTAGTAGAATGTCTAAAGTGGACTATCAAAATCAAGTGTAACCGACCGGACCAGTGCAACCGCGTGTAGCTGACGCCTCGATGAAGATGAACAGGAGATGAATGGGTTGAGTTTGTTTCGTGATGTTTAATTCCCTCCGAGCCCAGGTGATAAAGACGTGGCTCGTCTGACAGCAGTCGTCTTGGCGAAGGGTCACGCTTGTGTCCACTTCAGTCCCAGGCTTTGTGTCTTGTCCAGCAGGGGACAGCAGATGTCCTTCCCCTAAGTAGGTCAGGCTTTCTGCGGGAACCATCTGGCCGTGGCACGTCGCTGTCAGCCATCGAAAATCTGATTTTCTAGAAGGTGACCTTTGAGATGACGACGCTTAACCGGTTTGAGGAGTTGGGATGTGCAAGTGTAGAGTTCAGGGGAAATGGCTGATGTTTGTTTTTGTTTTCTGTGCTGGTAAAGAACTGTACATTAGGCTTCTCTTGTACCTTCCTGACGTAACCAGCTCGAAGCAGTGCATGCAAGTACTAACCCTGTTCTGAGGGTTAACCGGCGCAAGCAGAGATCAGAGGCGCTCTCAGATCACCAGTGAGTGGGAATGTTTCGAAATCACAGTCTTTGACACGATTCATCTTTCTTTAATTACACCGTTCCCAGGGGAGCGAGCGGGGTAGTTAACCAGTCAAATAAGCAGTAAAGCAATTATTGGGTCAGAATGAATACAATTCTGACATCTTTAATCACTAGGGGAGTCTGTGCCTGGAGAAAAGCAGGGTACTGGTCTCTCCCAGAGCTGGCAGATGAGATGAAACCGTGTCGCATTGGCTTTTCAACACTGAAGTGATCTTCTGAGATCGTCTCTAATCTGAACCTTTAACCTCAGGCTGTGGTTTTACTCTCCTGCGGTCGGCCTGACTCATTCTAACATGGTGCGGCTTTATTTTTGTTTAATCCGTGTGCTTATTCATGTTACAGCGCTGTATTCTCTCACATGACGTCGCTGTGGCTTCACATCTGCTTTGTGATTACGCTCCAGATCAGAGCTTCCCAACTGCTGGATCACGACCCAGAAATATAGCTTTGTTTTTCCCTGCTACGATAGCAACCAATGGAAAGACAAACAGCAAGAGATAGAAGAAAACACGCCATTAAACATGAATCAGCGAAGAAAAACCAGTTGAGATGCTCTGATCTGGAGGCTTCTGTTCCCGATGAGTTCCTCGTCTGATTTTGTACCGCTTTCTTCCGCAGCTTCAGAGCGAGCTGGACCAGGAGTATCAGGACAAGTTTCGGAGGCTCCCAGCGGAAATCCAAGAGTTTGTGCAGGACTCTGCTGCTTGTAAAGGCAAGTTAAGCCAAGACAGTGACTTTCTTCCCATTTCCAGAACGCCGGGGAAGCTGAAGCCCTCGCTCTCGCCAGCTGAAGATGTGGAGCGATCTTCAGAGAAAGTCTTCGACACGCCACTCTGAGCTTGTTGTACCTTTGTAAACATGTTTTTGTACTTCATACGCTGTTGAGTTTCCCTGATTGAATGTGCACCTTTTAGTACGACGACTGGATGACTTACTAGAACAGTGTTAAAAATACTTCTTACTTTTAAAACTCACAAGAACTCGCTGCTTATGTGGATTTAAATATGTGTTTAGATGGACTCTTGTGTATGTTTAGATGAGTCTTACTGTCACTTAATGATTCTGAACAGCTCTTTTAATATGAAATTTAGGCTCTACTTAGGTCACATATGTTGTCATGAACCATTCTGCCACAATTTAGACTGTATGAATGCATTATATATATATATATATATATATATACTGTATATAGCAACACATGGATATGAAACATAAAGGCATCAAGTGATTAATTGGCTTGCATGTTATTGTACAAATATGTGATGTGGAAGGAAAACATTCTTTTACTACAAGTATATAAAGATTTACAGTTACATTTATGCATTTGGCAGACTTACACTGATCAGTTCATTCATTCCCTGGGAATCGAACCCACAACCTTAACTTTACTAGCGCTCGATGCACTGTTGGAACTGCAGGATGATGTTTAATAAAGATTCTTTTGTGCCACAAAGAGGAATATTTGACCACAAACACACTGTGGGAAAACGTTTATGGTCCAAAGCAAACCATAACTGACCAGAGTCACGACTGGACCAAAGCTTTCAAATGAAGATGAACTTTCAAGTCAACAAGACACTGTCATTAATGTGATGAATGTGTTAACCGGTGGAAGAAGTGAACGTGTGTGTGAGACAGACTCGACGCTGACAGTTTCTGAGCTTCTTTATCAATGTTTAGGAGACAACTCTAAACCGCACACATGCACAGCATCTCGAGGCTCTGAACACCTTTACCTTCTCTAATGCATCATGTGTACATGGGTCATTGTAAAAGAACAGTCTGTGGTTGTCTAGTGCACTAATGAGTGAAGCTTGTGACTGGCAGTATTCCAGAGAACAGTTAGTCATAGAGACAGCTTCACACGCTTTTCACCTGAAGTTTCTCCTCGCTGATGTTGATGTCAAGTATAAGTGGGTTATAAATGCCTGTGTATGAAATAAATGTTGCTTCTGTCTAAATGTGTGGCATGCTGTCTTCTTTGGTTGAGTTGTGCTGGTAGTTGTAGTTGCTGAAGGTCAGCGTGCCTGTTCCTGCCCCTCTGAAGAGTTATATGCTGTTTCTGCAAAGCACCTTGGGAAGTTCTGAAGAGCTGGGTGTCTGAACCCTGTTTAATGCTGCATAAATCTGCTGCGCTTTAATGTGTTGATGATGCTGGGAAACACTCATTAAGAGTGAATAATAGAGCCATATTTCATGTGCTGCAGATGACATGGACAGATATTCATCCAGCTTTATGTGCAGAGAAACTGTGTGTGTGAGAGAGAGAGAGAGAGAGAGCGTTGCCTGTGGCCTGTTTCCCATCATCTCTGTGGCAACAGTTGCCAAAACATGTTTTTATGCACAGATGCCCAGCGGTCGCTGCGACTGAAGCACATGTGAACCGACTGGAATTCAGCTGCAAACATAATCAACATAAAAATAAACAGCAGCGTTCAGAAATAGCTCTGATGCTGCTCTTTCGTTGTTGTGATCTCAGAGTCCGTCACTGTCCATCATCTCTTCTTTGAGGTTTTCTGATGATTTATAAGAAGATTTTTATTGAATATGTTGCAAATGATTTAGACGTGTAATCTCATATTATCTGATGGTGGATAAACACACACACAGCTCATGGAGAATTAGCTGATGAAAAGCCCCTAAAGCCTTTGTGTCATTCAGGTAATGAAGTGTGTGAGTGAGTGAGTGAGAGTGTGTGTGTGTGTGTGTGTGTGGGTGTGTGTGTGTGAGAGAGAGAGAGAGAGTGTGTGTGTGTGTGTGTGAGCGTGAGTGTGTGAGAGAGTGAGTGTGTGAGAGTGTGTGAGTGTGTGTGTGTGTGAGGGAGTGTGTGTGTGAGTGAGAGAGTGTGTGAGAGAGAGTGAGTGTGTGTGTGAGTGTGTGGGTGAGTGTGTGTGTGTGTGGGGGTGTGTGGGTGTGTGTGTGTGAGAGAGAGAGAGAGAGTGTGTGTGTGTGTGTGTGAGCGTGAGTGTGTGAGAGAGTGAGTGTGTGAGAGTGTGTGAGTGTGTGTGTGTGTGAGGGAGTGTGTGTGTGAGTGAGAGAGTGTGTGAGAGAGAGTGAGTGTGTGTGTGAGTGTGTGGGTGAGTGTGTGTGTGTGTGGGGGTGTGTGGGTGTGTGTGTGTGAGAGAGAGAGAGAGAGTGTGTGTGTGTGTGTGTGAGCGTGAGTGTGTGAGAGAGTGAGTGTGTGTGAGTGAGAGAGGGAGTGTGTGTAAAAGTACAAATAGTACAAAGTCCAATAATGTGTAACTCTTGTGTAGTCCTCTGTCTATACAGTATATGCTTTCCAACTGAAGATTCATGAGATGCACCTTTGAGCTATTTCAGAGAACTGGTTTATCATTAGTTGATCTACATTCTCTTCATTAGTGAAATTCAAGATTCACCTGCACAATTCATGGCAAATTTACAAGAAGTCTAATAATAATGTGTAAAAAATGTGCTTGACAGTTTATGACAACTAGATGAACCATTTTGCATTGAATGACTTATACGATGAACTAAAGACTAGATGTTTTGAGGGGTGAGACTATTGCACAGAGAACTATACAATACATTTTGAGCAACATTACATTAGCAGCTGATAATGTAGCAAACCGCAGATAAATGCACATAATCAGTTGCATGAATGTACCAAAGCAATCGCAACTTGTTCAAAAGAATGAGAAACTGCTTTTATGATGTGCACAAGAGACTAGATGATGTGGAGGTTGAACAAGTAGGTTTGAGAATTTCATTTCTGAGCTGAGATATGCACCAAAACGACGAAATTACACACTGACACTCAAACGCCCACAATTTACTAATTACATCTGCTGCTGCACAACAAACAAGAGATTCAGTTAGATGGAAAACAGAGAGAAACAGACAGACAGACAGATAGATAGATAGATAGATAGATAGATAGATAGATAGATAGATAGATAGATAGATAGATAGATAGATAGATAGATAGATAGATAGATTATCTGAACATTGAGTGTTTACTATTGTTCTTCTGCATTACTGACACACTATTTTCATATTTAATGTTGTACAGCTGCTTTGACACAATCTGTATTGTTACAAGCACTTGATAAATAAAGCTGACTTGAGTGAGTGAGTGAGTGAGTGAGGGAAAGACGCTTCTTCTTCATGATCTTCATCATCCTCATCTCCTCCTGCAGGGTTTCCTCGCGCGCGCGGGTGAGTCTCTCTCTCTCTCTGTGTGTGTGTGTGTGTGTGCGTGCTGCAGGGCTGCGTGTGTGGCGCTGAGGAAGATCCAGCATCCTCCTCCTCCTCCTCCTCCTCACTCGAGCGCAGGGAATTCGGTGTTTTCCCGGGAATGTCGCGGGCGCGCGCTGGTGTGTGATGACGGTAGCGTCGCGTCACTGAGCTGTAGGGAAGGGTGTGTGTGTGTGTGTGTGTGTGTGTGCATCTGTGAGGAGAATCAAAGTGAACTGGCCTTAGCTCTCGGGCTAACACTAGCTGCTAACGCTGCTGCTTCTCTGAGATCGTCCAGCATGTGAAGGGTAAGACTGCACGAGCTCACAGCTTGTTGATCTGTCAGTGTAACGCAGCGCTGCGTCCGTCTGCTAGCGAAGGCTTTCCTCAGACCATCATCACAACTGTGCCGCGAATACTGACTATTACGTAATGCATTCTGAGTGGATCTGAGCTCTGATGCATGCAGGGCCTTTCGGTGCATGTATGCATGCTGTGCATTCACTGCAGAACAAGAGCATCCGTGTGTGTGTGTGTGTGTGTGTGTGTGTGTGATCAGATCTCGTCCGTGTAATTCAGGATGAACTGTGCCTCTATCAGAAATAAACTTCTGTTATCAGGGATGTTTCTCCCTTTCGCATTTAATATCTGGGACATTGTGATCCCTGATTAATGTCTGATCCTCTATATATATATATAGTCAACATATGTGTATGTTTGTGATAGTTGTGTTTAGATGGTCCATCATGTTTTCTTCTTAAATGTCCTTAAAAAAAGATACATTACTGTTGTTTTCAAAATATACCTACATTCAAAATGCAGCATCTGAAAAGAAGCACTAATTTCTTTATGTAATTACACCATAACTCGTGTACCTTATTTCAGATTTACAGTCACAGTTTGACATTTAATGCCTTGATACGCAATATTAATAACAATGTCAAAATAAAGAGTAAAAGCAGAATTACTGGCACTGGAATCAAGATCCAGCCTGACAGAGCAATCGTTCACTCGAGATCTGTGAAGGACTTTTCTCTTCGACAGATTCTGATGCCGCATGTGTTTTCTTCAGCTAAAGCTGTCAGGTTCAGATGTGTTTTGTCACGAGGGATCCGTGCGTCACACCTGTTCACGTGAGCGCGCAGGTAGAAGGATGTTTATTCAGTCAGAAACAGTCTTCTGGTGTGGAGCTCAATCCAGCTCAATGCTGTGGGATGCTCTTGATGGCGGTGGATCTGTAGATCTGGAGTCTGGAGTCAAGCAGGCGCTGCGGGTCTCAGCTGTGTTTAGGTTCTTGTGAGACGGACCTGATTCGGTACGTGTTTTATTCAAACAACTTTGTTTATTTAGTCTGCTGATATGCTCTGAACTGTTGTGTTGTTATTCTGTGATTTGAACGGTTCATTGAGCCGCTATTAGTTCTTTCTTCAAATGTGATGCATTTCCTGAAATGACAGATTGTGCTCGAGTTGACTTGTTCATCATGTCTTCTTATGGAGGTTTATGCTTTATCATGTTTGAGAAGCGCAGGGTTTGCTCATAGTCTGTGTTCGACTGTTCTGTGACATGAAACTTCGTTCTTGTGCTGTCAGTCCTGTCTTTGTCTGCTGCAGCTTTCAGAAGCACTAAACTGTTACCCGCCATGACAAATGTCTAATTTTACTCAAATGTTCCTAATATCGGCCGCCATGTCTGTTATCGGTCATAGGCAGATATTTGCATCGCTGATTCCGCTGAAGCCGGTTCTGGATCAGGCTCGAAGCTCCATCTGAACAGCTGTGTGAAACCAGTTCAGACAGAAGTGTTTTTCCATGTAAACAGACCTGAGTGGTGCTCTGCTGTTGTGTTCTTGCGCTCATGCGTCCGTCTGTGTGCTGTAGGGAAGATGCACTATTATTTTTTAATTAGGCAGATGCAAACACAATGAGTCACAGGCTTCTGGCTGTTATTGTTCACGTTGGCTTTCATGCGGCGGCTGCCAGTTTTCTTTGAGTCGACTGACCGTGGTTCGGTGTTTTAAGATGCTTGTCTCCACAACCGTCTTGTCTTTAATCACTTTCTGCACAACCGGTGAGTTTGTGCTCGGTGCTTCAGCGTGATTCACACTCGCATTAGCTTCATTGAGTTGGCCGCGTTGTTTCAGTATCTTCAATCAGCAGATGGTTCCTCGTTAGCTGGATCAGGCTGGTTTAGGTCAAAGCTGAAGGTGGTCATGGTTATCTTAGAGGACTAGCAGTAGTCATGGTTGAATCCTGACCACCTTAAACTGTAGAAACTGCGCTGTGTTACTGTGAACCAATCACAGCAGCTCGTTCTGTGTTATTAAACCCAGTGTGCCGTTGCTCTGGGAGTTTGATACAGATGGCATCAGTTTATCTAAGGGCCTGGTCACTTCATGCGTTTGCTCTGATTGGATAGCTATCCGATCATGAAAGAGCAGGTGTAAATGCCCTCCGAAACGCTTTCGAGGCGGATTTAAAGCCGATCGCTCAAACCACTTCAGGAGGTGTTCTGGGACGCAAGTGTAAATGCATCTGATTGTTGAAACTTTTCTCCTCCGCAAATGTTAAAATGCTAAACGTGTGAGAGCGTGTTATAGGCTATATGACATTATAGTCCGATGTGACCGCGCTAATGCAACATGATGAGTAGCTGAGTATCTCTTCAGCAAGCCGACGCACAAGCTAACGCAAATGAAACTGAAAGTAAGTCGCTCAACACACAATCATTTATTAAAAGTAGTGAGACTAACTTATCTCTCAGTGCTGATGCTGCTCTCTCTCCTGTTGCGGTCTTTGAACTAGAAATTAGCTGATGATGAATAAAACGCAGCACGCATCTGTTGCTTTCGTTGACGTGAACTTCGTTAAATTTGCGCATACTGTGGGAATTGAAGACCGGATTTATTCCATTTTGCGAAGACACAAATGTACAGTACATTACAGTATGTGGCCATGTGTAAATGGAAACATTTTAACAAAGTGCTTCAGCCAGGATCAAGAATACGAGAAGTGCTCAGAGTTGCTGCAGAACACAGAAAAAAAGAGTGAGCAACAACAAAAACATGTTGCTGGAGACGGGCTGATTGAAAGTGCAGATTCATGCTCTGCCAGCAGGAGGCGCTTTTGGAGCGGCAGAAACAGTGGTTTCCACGGTAACGGCTGTACATAAAGCAGAGGTCCGCTCAGAAGCGCTACTTTATCAGATACAATGAAAAGGCCATTGAATTGGAAACACTGGTAATGTATTAGAGGTCGATCGTCGATATGGGTTTTTCTCTGGCCGATGCCGATATTTAGAAATCAGGGAGGCCGATATATGATGCCGATATATTTGGCCGATTTTCTTTTTCTTTTTTCCCCTTCATCTCATAAAAGAGAGTTTGAGTAAATGTTTACTGCAGGGTATATAAAGAGAGTTTGAGTAAATGTTTACTGCAGTGTATATATCTCAAAACACTGAAGCATGCTTTTTGTTTTGCAAATGCAAATTGATTCTCTGCCAGCAGGAGGCGCTGCTGGAGCGGGAGATATAGCGGTTTCCCTGGTAACAGCTTTAATCTAATAAGTGCTACTTTATCAGGCATTACAGGAAAGACTAAATGAAAATGACATTGAAGGTTTTCTGAAGACGGTCGGTTCTTTTCAAAGATACATTCATATAAAAACACCAGCGCTGCATTTTAATGTTGAAACGTGCAGTGCTCAGTTTATTTAAGGAAGTATAAGCCTTTTGGGAAATCTATTTCTACACTCTAAATCTACAACGTAATTCTGCTTTTGAAATGGTCTGTTTTGCCTGGCCATCAGCTGAAGCTGTGTGTGAATGAGGTGAGCTACTCCGTCTCACGCAGCCAGAGAGAGATTCCTCAACAGCGCTTAGCTGCCCACAGATGCGCCTGCCTATAAATCAGCCTAATTTGCAGCACAATCGGCCGATGCCAATTAATTTAAAAATGCCAAAAATCGGCCCGATTAATCGGTCGACCTCTATAATGTATATCGAAATATCGGAAGTGTGTTTAAAAATCATATCACCATTATTGAAAAAAATTATATCGCAGTATATATTGAATTATTGTTCAGTCCTATGTGCATCTGTCGTCCAATAATCACAGTAATCTTTGTGCTTTGTTAGTCTCAGCCTTGAAATTCTGTCAGTTTCATCACTAAATTCACTGGTTTTGTGGCTCTGTAATGTGTGCTGACAGATCGCCGATCATCTCTTCCTCTTTACTACTAGTTACAGCAGCAAATAAAGCTGAATGAACATCAGAAGAATCAGAACAACTCACTGAAACCAGTCATGAATGTTGTAATCCATCAATCAGTGATTCAACGGCGGAAAGACGTCAGTAAACCAGCTTGAGATCAATAATGTCGTAACATTTACCTCAGAAAAGACATTCAGTGACCATAAACTCAACAGTCGGCTAAAAATATAGCTCTAGAGAGGAGCGTTTCGATCAATATTTGCACTATATTACATATTCATTATTTAATGTGTTTCAATAAATCTGTCATGAAAACACATTTTTATTAAAGCCACCAATAACAAATTTGGAGTAGAAACAATTCTATGTTTAAAAAGTTGATATAATAACTTTATTTGCCTTATGTGGAATGGAAATGTCTGTACATTTTATTTGAGTGCTGATTGTTAAAATAAACAGCAGTGAAATGTAATAGTTGTTTGTTAATTTCAGACTTTAATAATGATGTATGAACTGACAGGGCTTCCTGAAGAGTATACCGCTTTAGCTGAGATGTGTGAGATTTCCTTAAATATTTCCAGATGAGTGGATATTGAGCTGAATTGAGAGCTTGTGAATTGGAATTGTGTTTTGTCTGTATGTTGAGTGTGTTTCAGCGAGACAGCTCAACACTTTCACTATTAATGATTGGACTGAGTGAATTTGCGGGTCCTGAAGCGATTACTGCACCCCCCGCCGGCCCGAGATCTCCCAGCATGCCGTGTTCCTGCGAGCGTCTCTGTAGAACAGCCAGCTGAAGCTTCAGGGTTCCTGGACGACGAGCTTCGGCTAAAAATAGCGCGGAACAGCTATTACTGCTCTTTCTAATTGCAGGCCCCTGTGAAACACGTTCAGTCACGGCACTGCTGGGAGCCAGCGTGCGGACGCAATTTGCACTTCCAATTAAACTGTCGACCTTTGTGCTATAACTCAGAACGTGACTTCTGAACGCTGCAGCGTTCGCGTCTATTATTACCCGCGTTAGCCGAGGACGCGGTGACGAAGCGTGCCGATCCCTTGTTATATCACTAGTATGTGATCACCTGGGTCGCTGGATCACATCTGAAGGGTCAAGTCGCCTTTATTTCTACAGCGCTTTATACAATACAGATTGTTTCGAAGCTGCTCTACAGTCTTAGATGAATGGATGACCCCAGAAAACCCTGATCTTAATGTTTATAATATCTTAATATCTTATAGGCGCATGCAGCAGATTAGAGCTGGACGATGATACAAACAATCAGACAAATCAGCTGGCAACTCGACACAATAATCTTGTTTCATGTGAGATTTTCTTTTGTCTTCAGCCATTTCATCTGATTTAACTAGATTTCACAAAATGGGTTGGTGCTGAAATACTGTAGAGATTGATTGAACGCACGACCTTTGACCTCAGATCAGTTTGTCAGTTAATTATGCACATTAACTATAATCAGACCAGAGAACTATACGCGTTATCTGGTTATCTGGAATGGCTGATGACCGACTGCATCTGGCACGCTGTCAGGAGCGCCGTTTCCCATGATGCTCTGCGGCCGTCCGTTGGATTGGTTCAGATGAGCGGCAGTGATGACTCTGATCCTGATGAAGGAGCTCAGTGAAGCTCTCAGCTGCAGGAGATTTTCATTGATTATTGAGGCCCTGATCAATAGTGATGTGGAATGAGTGAAAGACGCGGCGGTGTTTCTCTGAGTGTGCCGTCGCTCGCAGGTGTCGCAGGTGTTTGTGTTTCCGCTGTGGCTGTGAACGGATTGACGTTCTCCCGCCGCCGCCGCGGGATTATCGGCTGCTTTAATCAAGAGAATATTTGTCGCCTCGTCTGATGTTACCTGAAATAACGCAGCTTAAAGTCTAAAAATACACGACACTCATTACGTGGATTTGCCAGACTGAACGAACAGAACAGAGGGCTTTCTCAGGAGATTTAACCGGATCATTTGTGTTTTATAACGCTTTATTTTAATCTTCGACAGATTGATAATCCAGAGGAGATTGGCTTCTGCTTCAGAACACTTACTGTAAATCACACACTTTAACCATGTCGTTCATTACAATTTTTATAAGATTTGTAGATTGAGAGTTCACAATTTTAGCTGTAATTTAGTTTCCTTTTCTCTCTCTCTGACTGTTTTATGTTAATGAGCTGTGTTATGATTGGTGTAGTTCACACTGTGGGCGGGTCATAAATGTTAATGAGCTGTGTTATGATT
>JADLZM010021484.1:164977-175229 GCA_018148995.1 Sinocyclocheilus maitianheensis | reverse complement strand
TACGGTGTTTCCTTGGTTACCGCTGTAAACAAAGCAGCGCTGCGCTTATGAACAGCAATGATACGGTGTTTCCTTGGTTACCGCTGTAAACAAAGCAGCGCTGCACTTATGAACTTTAATATGCATTATACAGAGGCAAGATAAAAAGAAAAAAATACCATCTAAACTTTTCTAAAGACAGTAACTTCCCCTCAGACATAAATTCATATAAACTCCTACCCCTAATTGAATTAAAAAAAAAGTTGTTTAGCATCTCAACCGATTTGAATCGTCACATATTTTAATAAATTTTCAACCGGCTCGCGATTAATCGTTACATCCCCTAGTTATGATTGGTGTAGTTCACACTGTGTGGGTGGGTCATAAATGTTAATGAGCTCTGTTATGATTGGTTTAGTCCACTCTGTGTGGGCGTATCATCTATGTTAATGAGCTTGTGGCTGTGATGTTGTTCTGGATGGACTGGAGAGGAAGTTTTAGGTCTGAATGTAAATGTACACAGGGATGCAGGAACCATCTGATGCTTCATGTTTGTTGAAGTATGCATCGTTGATTGTTATTTTCCTGCTTTGAATCCATCTGTATTGTATAAAGCGCTATAGAAACACATGTGACTCCACAGCTCTGAATGAATCATGCGATCGCAGGTGTTTGGTCATGTGACCACAGGGCAGCACACCTGTTGCTCTCTCTCTCTCTCTCTCGTTTTAACAGCGGCTGTCACTCGTTCCTCACAGCGTTTGCTTGTCTTCTTGTTTTGCAGAAAGTGAGCGCTGTCCTCAGCCCATCGTTCGCCTGCTCTTCACCTTCAGCCTCGGCCTGGTAAGACTGCTTTAACTCAATTAAACCAGACAGTAATGAGCGGCGTCTGATCATCTGCTTTATTAGCGTGTCTGTCTTCTGTCAGGATCTGTAGTGTCCTCAAACAGCCAATCAGACGGCAGTGCTGCTCGCTTCTGTTCATTAAAGCAACAGTTCACTCTAAAATCACCATCACTTACTCTCTCTGGTGTCCTGCAGACCTGTAGCAGTGTCTTCCTTCTCTGGAACACAACGACCCAGACAACATCAGACCCCATTGACTTTCATTATTTGGACATAAAAAACACAATATATCTAAAAAATATATATATATATATAATTAACAAATCAAAAATATTTTCCTTTTTGTTTCACTGAAATAAGTCATACAGGTTTGAACGACACGATGGAGAGTAAATAAAGACAGAATGAAGAACGGTCTCTTTTTAATATGAGATTTTAAATGAGTGTACGGTCAAAGAGCGCTTTATGGTGCGTCTGAATCGTGAGCATGAACACTACAGTATATAGTGTGTATACTCTCTACAGTGTGCATAGAGTAGCATGAACCGTCTACAACAGAGCACGAGTCGAACACTGTATCCCACAATGCAATGCGCTCAACCTTCCATTTCCAGTGCGATCAGTGACCCGGCAGTGATTCTCTTTCTCAGACCGGCGAACGTTTTCTAACAAAATTGTCCTGAAAGTATGAAATAACCGATATGACGCCGTGAGTCATGTGACTGTGCTGCATCGTCATCATCATCATGTGTTTCTCATATTATCATAGTTTAGTTTTATGGGTAAATGCAGGGTTTCTGCAGGTCCTTCTAGTCTTAGATTTGGTTTAATCAATATTAAGGCCAAAGAGAGTCTTAAATGGTATAACAAAGGTCTCAGTTATTTTCTGAAGTCTTAAATTTGGAGTCACTGTGATACAGATATGTGATTATTAAACTTCAAAAGGCAATGATTAAATTAAATGAATATGAGAGCTGCTCACAGTCAGAGAGTGCACGCATTTATTGTTAATGATGCCTCTTTAATGAATTGACTATGTTTACGGTGGTGTTTATATTGTAATATGTTGTAGATGGTTTTCAGATGCACGTTTGATCTCATCTGTCCGAATGAGCACAGACATTTCAGAGTCCTGCTGTATTTCAGGCTTGTTTATGATTAAAAGACCCTCATTCTGCATTTTTCTGGCTATTATTGGTATTTTGGCGACACAGTAAACAGTATCTGGCATTTAAATCAATGCAAACTCTTTTATTTTCTCTCTGAACTGCCCGTCACAGGAAAGAAAGACTAAGGGCGTTACTTATACATATTCAGTATGTGGATTTTATTACTATCGGCACAATAATCTTTTATTGGCTTTCTTTGAGCATGTTATCATATCAGCAAAATGGACAGATCTGTACTTCAGGTGAATAGATAAATGAGAATCAGTGCAGATGTCCTGAGCCTCAGCCTGCTTAAATAATAAAAGAATTGATGATTGGTTTTGAGATTGCAGGTTTGTTCTCTAGCAGCATGTGGTATTATTTGATTTGTGCAGGTCTTATGAAGGCTGGGTGTGATGTGAAGCTCTGCAGAAAGCCTGTAAACGGCACAGAGTTCATGTTTACCCGCCGCGTCCAAATGAAGCTTAATTGCTGCTCTTTGGAGATTGTGTGTGTTTTGATGGGGATGCTCTTCTGGGAAGACGAGGCCTCCGGTGAATCCGGCTCTGTCCGACCGGATCATTAACGGCGGTGATCCCGGGAAGAGCGTTGCCATGGAGACGAGCGTGTGTGTCTGCGGCTCATCAGACGCTCTCGTATCATCCGTATGAAGTGTGCCATATAAGCGCAGCTATTTACCCACGATCCTTGCTCTTTCTGTAAAAGGCAGTGCTCTGTTTCTGTGGCTCTGGAAAATATTCCCTCTTTGTCCTCTCTTGCCTTATCCACCGGACTTCGGAGGACAGAATCCCTAATTTGCCGCTCCTGTTAGGTACATATTTGGTCAGAGATGATAGCTGGAATGATGGAAATCGCTCCCGGGCCGGAAACGGCTGATTAGCGGCGGTTTGGGGCTCGTTCTGCCCTTGTTTGGTCAAATGCGGATCTGCTGCTAATCCGCCGTCTCCTGATCCTCTCGCCTGTGAAGATGATGGCAGCTGGAGAATAACATGCAGTCAAAGCAAAATCATTCAGACAGCAGATATAATTGTTGATATTTTGTTACTAGTGGGTGCAGGACACTGTAGTTCATTCATGTAAGCGATGAGAGCAAAATAAAGTAAACTGTGACATATTACACCCAAAAACTCTTCATACAGTGGACTAGCAGGAAAACTTTGAGCTGAGCATGTGTTTCTTCAGTGTTTTTCTTTAATTGCTAATGTGATCTTTCTACACCACAGACTGAACAGCATGAGGCACTGCTTGGTAATTAGTTGAGCTAAATGGGTTTTATCTCATTGTGTATTAAATGTAACAGCTGACAGCTATTCAACCGAATTCATTACATACCTTTCTATCAAAGTTATCTGAGATTATCAAGATGAGTTTGTTCTGACTCAGTTTAGCTCTGAGCTCTTCTCATATTTTAGTACCACTTTCTAAACTACAGCCAATAAACTGTGATATAATGTGTCTGAATAATTTTCGGCCGCTGATGATCGATCACTTAGTGATCAGGTAATATGTGAATAAACGTTGATGATTGTGCATCTGAAGCCCATCGGTGGCCTGTATTGATCAGTGATGGATGTTCTTCTTCTGTCCTTCGTCTGAACTCCAGACGCTGGTTTTGGTTTGTCGCTCCTCCGTCAGAATGCCTTTATTAATAATCGAATCTGTGCTGACGTTTAATCAGAGTCTGGTCAGCTCATCTGCTGCTAGAGATACTAAACTCAGTTTAGTTATAAAGCAGACGACAGAGAGCTGTAGAGGAATAAAAATATAACAACATCAATAAACAAAACAAGCCACAGACGATACAGCAACAACAGGATAGATGAGGATCAAATTAATCTCTTCAGGAAATTAAGAGCCAAAGAAAACAAAGAAAGTCTTCTGCTAACCCTTGAGTTTAATGTGAGTTTATCATCAGATTTATTATCAGGGCTGATCTTTGAAGAAAATACAGATGAACCTGATCATTCTGTCATCATTTACTCGCCCTCATGTCTTTGCTCTGTTGAGCACAAAAGAAGGTATTCTGATAAATGTGTCTGTGTTTGTGTAAATATGATGGCAGTCTGATGTGGTTTGGTTCCCGGAGAAACAAAGTCATACAACATGTTTGAGAGACACAAGTAAATGATGACAGATTGATGATTTCGGCTAAATTAATCCTCGTTTGACAGCCTGATGATGAGTGAGTGTGTGTGTGTGTGTGTGTGTGTGTGTATGAGAGAGTGAGTGTGTGTGTGTGAGAGTGGGGGTGTGTGTGTGGGAGAGAGAGTGTGTGTGTGTGTGTGTGGGGGGGGGCTGCTGGGAAAAATGAGTCACCAGGATCAGGTTTAATAGACCGCAACAAAATGCCTTGCCATAATTAAAACCAATCATGCTACGCTTAAAGTCTCCCTGTCTATCCTTCCAAAGGTGTGTGTTTGTGAACAGTCTTCTGTTCACACACATCAGAGAAATGTCATATTCTTTCTGGGGCCAGTAAGAAAATAAAGAAATTAAAAAACATGTTTATCCAGCAGGGATGCGTTCAATTGATCAAAAGTGACAGTAAAGACATTATTAATGTTATACAATATTTCTATTTCAACTAAATGCAATTCTTTTGAGCTTTCTATTTATCAAAGGATCTTGAAAAAAAGTATCGTGGTGTGCACAAAATATTAAGCAGTACAACTGTTTTCAACATTTGATGAAATGTTTCTTGAGCACCAAATCAGGATATTAGAATGATTTCTGAAGGTAATGACTGCTGTAAATTCAGCTTCCCTATCACAGGAATAAATTAGAATTAATTAATTTAATAAAAATAGGTTATAATAGTATTGCACAATATTACTGTTTTACTGTATTTTTGATCAAATACAGTAAATGCAGCCTTGGTGAGCAAAAGGTATTTCTCTTGAAAGCGTCTAGTTCTGGGATGAAGTTTGTTCTTTGAAGTGGGTTTGAATCTGCATTTCACATCAAGTTTTTGACCAAGAACCACTGACAACAATTAATCAGTATCACTGCTCGAATTAATTTTTTATTTTTGTGATCTGTGCTAAATTTAAAACCTGTAGGAAAGAAAAATGAGGTCTCAAATGTTTCTCATAAACAGCAATAAGCTAGTTTTTAGACCATAGTGGCTAGTCTGCCAAATAATGACCAGCTTGGATCTGCTAGAAACCAGCTGCCATATTTCAAAACACAGATGCCAATTTCAATCTGGATTTTCCGGCAGGGTTGCATCTCTTTTCTTTTCTCTCTGAAGAATGATGCTTAAATGAAACTGAGACCTCCATTTAGTCTCCAGAACTGTGAAAGAGCAGATGCGTTGGGTTCCTTCATAGCCCAGACCCCGAATACACACGCCTCACACTCTCATATTGCTGATTTACTTGTAGTGGCTGCGTGTTTGTTTGTCTGCCTCTTTCCACTCTCCACCCTTCAACATGGAGAGCTGCCTCAAGGCAGACCTGCTGGCCCAAGAGACATGACGTTAGCCCTGGCTCTCTGGAGCTCCTCCAGACTCAGAAATAGGTCAGGTTAGTAAAAATAGTCCCTAACAAGGGAAGGTCTGCTGCTAAATTTCTCTGCTCCTCCATGCTTTTGTTCCTCAGTGTCCAGTGGCCCTAAAACTTCCTCAAAGTGTACACATTGCTGTATGGGAATTGAGGTGTTGACTATGGAGGTCCCTCTAGAGCGCTTGCTAAGTACTGTGACTTTGTTCTTGGAAAGTGTCTGTTAAAAGCCCACAACTTTCCTCTCGGAAGTTTATGTATTGTTTACTGTGGCCGATAAGACCATTTCCTTCTGATAACCACAGAGAAACGTATTTATATAGTCAATTTGTTTATCCTGCACCCCACCCCCATCAAGTGAGAAAATAAATAATGAGGTCAGAAGGGTGTGTGTGTGTGTGTGTGAGAGAGTGTGTGTGTGTGTGTGTGTGTGTGTGAGAGAGTGTGTGTGTGTGTGTGTGTGTGTGTGAGAGAGTGTGTGTGTGTGTGTGTGTGTGTGTGAGAGAGTGTGTGTGTGTGTGTGTGTGTGTGTGAGAGAGTGTGTGTGTGTGTGTGTGTGTGTGTGAGAGAGTGTGTGTGTGTGTGTGTGTGTGTGTGAGAGAGTGTGTGTGTGTGTGTGTGTGTGTGTGAGAGAGTGTGTGTGTGTGTGTGTGTGTGTGTGAGAGAGTGTGTGTGTGTGTGTGTGTGTGTGTGAGAGAGTGTGTGTGTGTGTGTGTGTGTGTGTGAGAGAGTGTGTGTGTGTGTGTGTGTGTGTGTGAGAGAGTGTGTGTGTGTGTGTGTGTGTGTGTGAGAGAGTGTGTGTGTGTGTGTGTGTGTGTGTGAGAGAGTGTGTGTGTGTGTGTGTGTGTGTGTGAGAGAGTGTGTGTGTGTGTGTGTGTGTGTGTGAGAGAGTGTGTGTGTGTGTGTGTGTGTGTGTGAGAGAGTGTGTGTGTGTGTGTGTGTGTGTGTGAGAGAGTGTGTGTGTGTGTGTGTGTGTGTGTGAGAGAGTGTGTGTGTGTGTGTGTGTGTGTGTGAGAGAGTGTGTGTGTGTGTGTGTGTGTGTGTGAGAGAGTGTGTGTGTGTGTGTGTGTGTGTGTGAGAGAGTGTGTGTGTGTGTGTGTGTGTGTGTGAGAGAGTGTGTGTGTGTGTGTGTGTGTGTGTGAGAGAGTGTGTGTGTGTGTGTGTGTGTGTGTGAGAGAGTGTGTGTGTGTGTGTGTGTGTGTGTGAGAGAGTGTGTGTGTGTGTGTGTGTGTGTGTGAGAGAGTGTGTGTGTGTGTGTGTGTGTGTGTGAGAGAGTGTGTGTGTGTGTGTGTGTGCATACGTTTTTGTGACATATGAGGACACAAATTTGTATAATGACGTGGGCATGACAGGTATTACAAGGAGAAGGTGACTTATGAGGACATTACCCCATGTCCCCATAAAATCATACAGAGTGAGTTTTTTGGAGAAAGTAAAAATGCAGAAAGTCTCCTGTGAGGGGTAGGTTTAGGGGTAGGGTTGGTGTAGGACAATAGAATATACGGTCTGTACAGTATAAAAACCATATGGAGAGTCCACACTTTTCACAAAAACAAACCTGTGTGTGTGTCAAAATCAAAGTTTATTTATAAAGCAATTTTTTACAGCAACTTTTTAAAGTGATGTACACACATAAAAGAATAAAAATATCAATGATACAAACAGTCAACAGCACAAAAGAAGACAATAAAACGCCATAAAGACAGTAAAAGAAAGCAGCTCTCACATAGTGTCAAATGCCAGACTATAAAAACAAGTTTTTAGGCTAGATTTAAAAACAGCAAGTGTTTGAGCCTGTCTAATGTAGAGGGGCAAACTATTCCTGAGCTAAATGCTCGGTCACCCCTGCTCTTCAACTTTACCCGTGGGACAACTAAAAGCAAATGGTCAGTAGACCTAAGTGCTCTTAGTGGCGCATACAGCTTGATCAAGTCGGAAAGATATTTAGGTGCTAAACCAATAAGAGATTTAAAAACAAATACCAAAATCTTAAAATGAATCCTAAAATGGACAGGTAACCAGTGAAGAGAGGCGGGACCGGGGGCGATGTGTTCCCGCTTTCGTGTACTCGTCAGCAGTCGAGCTGATTCTGGAGCATCTGCAGTCTGGAGAGAGAGGCCTGACTAATACATATATAGAGGCCATTACAATAATCCAGACGAGCTGAAATAAAAATATGAACGATTCTTTTAAAGTCTTTAAAAGACAGGAAAGATTTCACCTTGGTGAGTTGTCTCAATTGGAGAAAACTAGATTTAACTACCGAGTTAATCTGTTTGTCCAATTTAAAATCACAATCCATGATAACGCCTACATTTTTTACATAGGGCTTCACAAGTGGTTTCAATTCACCAAGGTCCAAATCTGATGACTCACAAGTACCTCCCGGCGTAAACAGTATAACTTGTGTTATTTTCATTAAAATTAAGGAAATTTAGTGCCATCCAGGCCTTAATTTCCTCAAGACACTGCAATAGGGGTGCTAAAGAGCAAGTATCTTTTCATTTCAAAGGCAGATACATTTGCGTATCGTCTGCATAACAATGAAAAGAAATACCAAATTTCCTAAAAATATGTCCTGAGGGGAGCATATACAGGGAGAACAGAATAGGCCCCAAAATGGAGCCCTGGGGGACCCCACACGTGAAAGACAAACTGAGAAAGTTCTTTCGGACAAGTAGGATCTAAACCATCCCAATGCAGTACCCTTAATACCAACACATTGTTCTAAGCGTGTAAACAAGATCTTATGGTCTACAGTATCAAATGCAGCCCGAAAGATCTTGTAGAATTAAAATCGTTCCCTGTAACAAGTCATTAAAAACCTTCAACAGTGCAGTTTCTGTATATTGTAAAGATTTAAAACCAGACTGAAACACTTTGTGAATACCATGTAGATCTAGAAATGAATTCAATTGTCCAAATACAACCTTCTCCATAGTTTGGAAAGAAACAGAAGTTTGTGTGTGTGTGCGTCTGTGTGTGTGTGTGTGTGTGTGAGTGTGTGTGTGTGTGTGCGCGCGCGCGTTATAGTGTGTGTGTGTGTGCGCGTGCGTGTGTGAGTGTGTGTGTGTGTGTGCGCGCGCGCGTTATAGTGTGTGTGTGTGTGCGCGTGCGTGTGTGAGTGTGTGTGTGTGTGTGCGCGCGCGCGTTATAGTGTGTGTGTGTGTGCGCGTGCGTGTGTGAGTGTGTGTGTGTGTGTGCGCGCGCGCGTTATAGTGTGTGTGTGTGTGCGCGTGCGTGTGTGAGTGTGTGTGTGTGTGTGCGCGCGCGCGTTATAGTGTGTGTGTGTGTGCGCGTGCGTGTGTGAGTGTGTGTGTGTGTGTGCGCGCGCGCGTTATAGTGTGTGTGTGTGTGCACATGCGTGTGAGTGTGTTATAGTGTGTGTTGGTTACTGCTGTATTAGTCTGAATGTTTAACTTCGCTGACAAACATTAGCAGGGTGGATTTGTTTGCACTAGTCGGGTGCTGACAAACGTTTACACACACATTTACTACACACACACACACACTTACGCAAGCACACACACACACACTCTGATGAGCTCTGCTGTGTTTGATTGACAGCTGTCGTCGTCTTCCTCCAGGTTTTCCGCTGCTCCTGCTGTTTCTTCTGAAGCGTGTGTGTGCTCTGCATCGTTAATTCGAGCACGCTTATGAAGCAGGGGCCTCTGGGTAATTACCCTCGCTGCCGTTTTAAACCGGCGGTAGCAGGGGATTGCGCTGCCTTACAGGGACGGATAATTATCTCCGCTAACTCACGTGTTCGGACTTCTGATCGATGCAGAGTCAGATTTAACCAGAATAGTTAGGGTTCCTGACTAGTGGTCATGGGATGTTAAACTATCCGCTTTATTTGACGTGAGGAGCATCTGTGAGATCAGCATGTCATTAGTTTAACTTTTCGGTTTAGTTTGTGTTGATGAGGTGAATCTAACCGGTAAACAGACTCATTTAACCCGTTTATGATCATCCTCTGCTGAAATCAGACCATAATCACGTTTAGACGCATGTCATGATCATGATTTCTGAACATCCCATCAGGCCCTGAATGTAGCGGAGCCGTAACTCTGTCTGTTTAATTAGCATGAATATATAGCACACCTCATGAATATTAATGAGCTGATTGAATATTTAGCAGCTCGGTGACATATCTTAGGTTTATTTATAACGCTCAGTGTCCGGTTTGGGGAATCGTCGCTCTGGCGCTTCTGTCAGCATGTTGGAGCTGTTTTAGCATGTTCTACAAATTATTGAGGGCATGAATATTCTCGTGAGCTGTGAGAGAAACAACAGTTTCATTATTTCAGTTAAAACACTGATGTGAATTTGTTTTAATGTCATGTTTTCACGTTTTTCCTGATGGTTCAAATGCTACGTGTGTTCATTCACTATATTTCTATAATTCATTAATTTATTCTTTCAAAAAGACTGAATATCTGTGAAGACAAAGATGTGTTTGTTCATATTGTTTTCTGGATGGTAATGTGTGTTATTTCTGACATGTGTGTGTTTTAGGTCTGTGAGCATCATGACCAAATCATATGAGTTCAACTGGCAAAAGCACATTCCTCATTTCCTGCAGGAAGGAGCCGTGTTTGACCGATTCGATGAGGTAAATATCCACACACACACACACACACACACACACACACACACACTCTCTCTCTCTCTCTCTCTCTCTCTCACACACACACACACTCATACACACACACACACTCATACACACACACACACTCATACACTCACATACACACA
>JADLZM010021484.1:145542-160123 GCA_018148995.1 Sinocyclocheilus maitianheensis | reverse complement strand
TGTGTGTGTGTGTGTGTGTGTGTGTGTGTGTGCGTGCGTGCGTGTGCGTCTGTGGGTGTGTGTGTGTGTGTGTGTGTTTTATGTTCGTATAGTCAGTCATTGACATTAAGTTTAAACTGTTTCTGAACAAAATGGCATTAGCAGAACTTTGCCTTGGTGAGATGTGTTATTATTCATATTCATCCTTAAAAATGACTGGAATCAGTGATCATGAGCTGTGATTCTGCTTTGATCTGTCGTAATCGCAGTATTTGTCTCTCTCGCAGGAAGGTCAGCTTCTAGAATGTTCTCTGATCAACAGCGTTCGTCCCGGAGTCGTGCCGAAGGTAAAGATGCTCCTGATTGAACTGAAATGAATCGTCCAAACAAACACTTGAATCGTTCAGATGAATCAAGGTTAGTTAAGTTAGTCAGAGTTACAGTTCTTGTGATGAAGACGAGGCATTGTGGGATTGACGATGATCTGCGGTCACATGATCTGACTGGACTCAGGAGACTCGGCGAGGCGTTACTGTTTGCTCTACATCTGCTCTCGAGTGTTATTGACATCCAGAAATTACATATATTTCACATTCAGCGCGTGTCAAATATTGACTCGTGTGTGTGTGTGTGACTCGTGTGTGTGTCTGTGTGTGTGTCTGTGTGTGTGAGACTCGTCTGTGTGTGTGAGACTCTTATGTGTGTGTGTTTGTGACGTGTGAGTGTGTGTGGCTCGTGTGTGTGTGTGTGTGTGTGTGTGTGTCGTGTGTGTGTGTGAGACTCTCTTATGTGTGTGTGTTTGTGACGTGTGAGTGTGTGTGGCTCGTGTGTGTGTGTGTGTGTGTGTGTGTGCTGTGTGTGAGAAAGTGTGGCTGCGCAGCCGCGCCCGTCTGCAATGTTTGTCTTCTGCGGTCAGGTGTTCGCAGCAGGAATGTTTACCTGAGCGTGTGTTTGTGGAGGCTGCTTTACAGGACCTGATGGTAACCCGCTTCAGCTGTTTGTTAAGCAGGAGGTGATGTGTGTTTAGCCACGTTAGCGAGCGTCTGCAGACACGTTTACATCTCCCATCACATTATTACAGTGTGTATTGCTTCATAGGTTTCTTTTGGGAATCGAACCACGAGCATGATGTTGCTGGCACAAAAACACACCGTTTCTTTGTGTTCAGATGGACATTTGTCGTGTGGAAGTACGGGTCTACCCAACTATCTGTTAAATGACTCTTTGAATCTGACTCTGATCAGGGTTGAATCGTTCATCATGAGCTAATGTTCCTTAAAGTGCCCCTATTATGGGTTATGAAAGGTTCATATTTTGGTTTTGGGAGTCCCCAACAACAGTCCCCAAACAAAAATCCATTATAGGGGCACTTTAAACATCATTAAAGCAAAGTTTCACCCAAAAATGAAACTTCTGTCATCAGTTGGTCCTCATTGACGGCTATCAATGACTGCAGTCAACTGTTTCATTTCCAATATTCTTCAGAATACCTTTTTTTTGTGCTCCACAGAAGACAGAAACTCATACAGGTTTGAGGAAGAGAAATGATGAGGTGACATGTGGCCAAGTATGGTGACCAATACTAGGAATTAGTGCTCTGCATTTACCGCATACAGAGTGCACACACACACACACACCCCGTGAACACACACCCGGAGCAGTGGGCCGCCATTTATGCTGCGGCGCCCGGGGAGCAGTTGGGGGTTCGGGGCTTGCTCAAGGGCCCCTCAGTCGTGGTATTGAAGGTGGGAGAGAGCGCTGTACATTCACTCCCCCCACCTACAATCCCTGCTGGTACGAGACTCGAACCCGCAACCTTTGGGTTATGAGTCCGACTCTCTAACCGTTAGGCCACGACTTCCCCTTTTTTTCTTTTTCTTTTTTAAAACCCATTATAAACGAGGCATTTAAGTGAAGAAGTGATGACAGAAGTTTCATTTCATTCATTAATCACGTTAAATTAGGGCTGGGCGATATGACAAAAAAAATTATCACTATTAACGCATCTGCTGTAGTGAAGCTCGCAACCGCTGCGCTGCCGCTTGAACTTTGAGCCGAGCGGATAAACGTCTGTGTGTCGCGCTTCAAATGAGTCGCGCTGTTTCGTTCCGCTTTTGGAGCATAAGCATTATAAAGAACATTTACCGAACTCTTGTTATCGTTTTATCAAGGAAAATTATATTACGATAATTATCATTATCATTTTATTGCCCAGCCCTACACTGCAAAAAATGATTCTCTTACTTAGTATTTTTGTCTTGTTTTCTAGTATGAATATCTAATGCCTGATGCCTTTAATTGAACATTGAGTGTTTACTATTGTTCTTCTGCATTATTGACACAATATTTTCCTAATTAATGCTGTTCAGTTGCGTTGACACAATCTGTATTGTTACAAGCGCTTGATAAATTCTTGACTTGACTTACTGTACAAGTAAAATTACTTAATAGTCTTGTTTTCTATACAAAAAAAAATCTAAAAATTGTTAGTTTTTCCTTAAAACAAGCAAAAATATCTGCCAATGGGGCAAGAAAAATAACCTTGTTTAGCCTTTCAACTAAGATTATAAGTTTTGATAATTTGTTTTAGAAAACAAGCCATAATATCTTAAATAATTTTACTTGCCAAGTAAATGCATCTTGATTCAAGAATGTTTAGATATTTATGCTAGAAAACAAGACGAAACTACTAAGCAAGAAAATAATTTTTCGCATGTGTTGGGATTCAGTAGATTTGACCTGATGATGCCATAAACACACAAACAGCTTCAACGTCCAGAGCCTCCATTTCAGTCCAGTGTAGTTGATCATGCTGATCTGTTATGAAGGATTGTACTGAACCGGTACTAACGTGTTGAGCTGATGTTTGCGTGTGTCGTGACTCGTGTGTTTGGATCCTGAAGGACCCAAAGATCCTGGCGTCTCTGGAAGCGGCGGGGAAGAGCGAGGCGGATCTGGACGGCCGCATCATCTGCATGTGCAGCGGGACGGACCTGGTCAACCTCAGCTTCATGTACATGGTGATGGACAACACGGACACGGCCAAGGTGAGCGTTACCACGGCGACATGCGTGCGCTGCAAACCTCATTAACTCTTTCCCCGCCAGCGTTTGTGAAAAAAGTTGCCAGCGTTTTTGATGATTTTCACTAGAATTTCATGGCCCCCAGAATATTTTTGTTGTATGAATATCTGAACATGCAATACATCAAAATAAAGAACCAACCCTCTACTTTTGAAAAAATAAAATCTGTATTATTCTAGCTTTAAGCATTCTTTTTTTTTATCCCTTCAATGCAGGCAGGTTTCATAAAAAAGCTACATTTTGAGCAAAAAGCTGAGAAAATCGCTTTTTTATCAAATACTGCATCTGGATCATATTCAGTAATATTATCAAAGCAACGATGCATTAGATGGCTTCCATCAGCGCTCCCAAAGCTTGCACACTTTCTGGATCCACATTTCACTCGGCAACATTAGGCAGTTTTCATTTATATGCCGTTAATGTTGATGATTGCATTATTTTTCATATGCATATGCTTACATATGAGATCGCTCGTTGCTGTGTCTTCTTCGTCTGTGTTTTTGATCGAGTGATTCTAGACTCATGCAGGAGATGCGTAACAGCGCCCCCTAGCGTTTAACAGCGAGAACACAGAAACTGGAAAATTCTGTGTTTGGCGGGGAAAGGGTTAAAACACATGTATCGCCAACTATCTTCTGTTCAGTTCAGAAAGTTGTCACATTTTATAATACTGTAATATGTTTGTGATTCACTGACGCTAAATCAAGGTGTGTCAGTGAAACCAGCCATTTGTTGTTTATTCAGCTCAAACTGAGTCCTATATGAGCTGTTTGAGGTTTGAACCCTGTTAGCAGCTTTACAAACATGTCCTGTGTTTAAGTTAGTTCTAGATAATATTTCATGTAGCAGATTTAATAGTGATCTAATAGTCTGATTTGTCCCTGATTCTTGAGCTTCTTCAGACGTGAATCATTCAAACGTCTCCTGAATGTTTTAAAGATGAATCTCGACCTGACCGTTGATCGTGAACTACTACAAAACATGTTAAGTGTTATTTATCCTCATGCACGATTGTGTTGTGTTTGCAGAAATGGATGGAAGGCCTGAAATCGGTGATTCACAACTTCAAGGCGAATAACGTGTGTCCAATGACTTGCCTGAAGAAACAGTAAGTAGATCCACATAAAGATGACTCAACAATCAAACTAATGAATGACAAGCATCTATGTGTGGTCATTTATAGTGGTAAACAGACCCTGAATCAAGATCTGTTTGAGATCTGTTAGAGGTCTGTCTGGGATCTTTTAGAGGTCTGTTTGGGATCTTTTGAAGATCTATTTGAGATCTTTTGCAGATCTGTTTATGATCTGTTAGAGGTCTGTTTGAGATCTGTTAGAGGTCTGTTTGTGATCTGTTAGAGGTCTGTTTATGATCTGTTAGAGGTCTGTTAAAGGTCTGTTTAAGATCTGTTAGAGGTTTGTCTGGGATCTTTTGCAGATCCGTTTAAGATCCGTTAGAGGTGTGTTTATGATCTGTTAGAGGTCTGTGTAAGATCTGTTTGAGATCTGTTTGAGAGCTGTTTGAGATCTGTTAGAGGTCTGTTTGAGATCTGTTAGAGGACTGTTTGAGATCTGTTAGAGGTCTGTTTGAGATCTGTTAGAGGACTGTTTGAGATCTGTTAGAGGTCTGTTAGACGTCTGTTTGAGATCTGTTAGAGGTGTGTTTATGATCTGTTAGAGGTCTGTTTGAGATCTGTTAGAGGTCTGTTTGAGATCTGTTAGAGATCTGTTAGAGGTCTGGTTATGATCTGTTAGAGGTCTGTTTGGGATCTTTTAGAGGTCTGTTTGAGATCTTTTGCAGATCTGTTTAAGATCTGTTAGAGGTCTGTTTATGATCTGGTAGAGGGCTGTTTGAGATCTGTAAGAGGTCTGTTAGAGGTCTGTTTGGGATCTTTTGAAAATCTGTTTGAGATCTGTTGCAGATCTGTTTGAGATCTGTTCAAGATCAGTTTAAGATCTGTTATAACCAGATGAGAATCAGCAGAATCCATCAGATGTTTGTCTTCATGAACTTTCTCTGTCTTTCTTTCTTTCTGTCTAGTTGGATGAGACTCTCCTTCGTAACGAATGTCAATGGCAAAATCCCGGTCCGAGGGTGAGTGTCTGATTCCTCTGGATCATCTCTTTGTTCTGTGATGTTTTGACTGATCTGATGTGATCTCGTCTCATGCAGTATCACACGGACGTTCGGCTCAGGTAAAACGGAGAAAGGAATCTTCCAGGCGCTGAAGGAACTCGGTCTCCCCAGTGGGAAGGTCAGAAAGAGTCTTAATTCATGATGCTGCTCTTATTGTGAGCAAATCATCAGTAATGTGATTATAAAGGGAAACACGTCTCTGACGTTCAGATGATGTCATCTAGACTCAGTTTTATTGCCAGGAATGAACAGAGTTATTTTAATATTTTATATATTTATTTATTACTTAGGATATTTCTTAATATATCTTAGTATTTTATGTATTTAATGTTTTGTCGTTTTATGTACAATCATAGTATTTATTGATATTTTGAATTAACTTTTATTTTTATATTTTCAGTTTCAGTAGTTTCCGTACTTTTATAGATGTGAACCAGTGAGACTTTTTGACTTGTTTTCCAGTTAAAACATCTAAAAACCATTGAAAAACTGTTTAATCTTGATTAACCTGCCAGTGCAATAAAACACTTTTATTCAAGATACGGTTCTGAAAACAGAAGATTGATTTTTACATGGTTTTCTGCTGGAAAATGAGACATAAAGACTGGTTAAGAGCAGGATTTCAGTCATCAGTCCCTCATGGATCAAACCACATCTCGTCCTACTTTTGTTGAATATTCTGTTCCCGTCACATTGCAGAAGTTAAATACGTGTCATGCTGACTCTTAACCTGCTGATTTGGTTTTGCGTTGCAGAATGATGAAATCGAGCATTCGGCCTTCACCTTCGACATCTTCTACGCTCTGACTCAGAAGATCTGCCCTCGCACGGACATCGAGGAGCTCTTCAAGAAGATGTACGTCACACGCTGTTCAGTCCTCAAGGTTAACTAGTACTCTAGAGCCAGTACTGGAGCACTAACTATGAGATGAACTCTTAACAGCTTCAGCAGTTAACATTAACCCGTGTGTTTGACTAACGGTTTATGGAACATCAGACGGGTGTCGTACAGATGCTTTGTGATGTCTAACTCTCTCTCTCTCTCTTTAATGGTTTTGTTTGTGTTATTATAACCAAACCAAATCTCTTCTGCTCAATTTCTTTGCAGCAACGGAGACAAAAGTGATTATTTAACCGTAGAGCAGTTAGTCAGCTTTCTGAATGAAGTAAGCTCTTTATCATAATTTTTAACTGTGTGTGAGTGTGTGTGTGTGTGTGTGTGTGAGAGAGAGTGTGTGTTATAGTGTGTTAGAGTGTGTGTGTGTGTGTGTGTGTGAGAGAGAGTGAGTGTGTGTGTGTGTGTGTGTTATAGTGTGTGAGAGTGTGCGCGTTTTTGTGACAAATGAGGACATATTTTAGTGCATATTGCAACGTACATCCAAGAAGACAAATGTAAGGTGGGACTTGTTTCTATGAATCAGATTCTGATGTTGAGATGTGAATGTTGCACTCAAATGTGAAGGCTGATAGTTGAAGTTCTGCAAACTTCATAAGAGAGCAGTCCGGCGTGTTTTTCCTTAAGATTCAGGTCTCGATTTCGATTAAGAATGAAAAGGTCTAATAGTTAAAAAAAAAATTCAACTGATGAATTGTTCACAATAACATGCTTTTACAATATTGTTTGTGAGAGTGAGTGTGTTTGTGTGAGTGTGTACGTGTGTACGAGTGTGTGTGTGAGTGTTTGTGTGTGTGTGTGTTTGTGTGTGTGTGTTATAGTGTGTGTGTGTTAGTGTGTGTGCGTTATAGTGTGTGTGTGTGTGTGTGTGTGTGCGTGTGTGTGTGTGTGCATGTGCTCTGCTTCTGTTTGTCGGTGATGGGCTTTCTGTCATGCGTTCCTGTGTTTGTGTTCACGCGTGTGCATGCGGATCAGAGCCTCACTGTGGGTCGTCTTGTGTTTGTTGTATGTTTGGTTGTCTCGTGCTTGTTTGTCTGCTGAACACAAACGCTCACTGTCTGTGAACTAGTTAGTGATGTTCAAGCAGGTCAGAAGTGAAGCTCAGACTGTGAGTAAACTGGCCTGATACTCATCTCTTATCTAACATCAGATGCTGTTTCACTCCGTCTGCTTTAATACGAGTTACTTGAAGCGAGGACGTGCTGTGTGTTTTATGTGGTTTGGACAAATCTGCCCTCATAAGGGTAAAACATGCATCTGCGGATGCGCTCCGGTGGACAGAGTTAATTCTGTGGCTGTAGTTTCACAAGCTAAAAAAAAAAAGTTGAGACTCGTCTGAGGACGAATCCCTCCTCATTTCAGATGTTCGTTTTCCCTGTAGAACCAGCGGGACCCTCGACTCAACGAGATCCTCTTCCCCTTCTATGAAGCCAAACGGGTCATGCAGATCATTGAGAAGTACGAGAGAGACGCCGACTTGAAAAAGAAAGGTAAATGGAGGCGGTGTGATGAGTGTGTAATGAAACGCTCTCAGCTGATCCTCTGCTGCCCTCTGGTGGCCCGGCGGAGTCAGCACTGGGTTTGATTGACTTCAGTCATTTCCAGGTCTGGATATGTACGGAAACAAAGGAGACAGAGTATAGACAAATGTTTGGGTGTCCAGAATATTTCCCAAATTCTGTTTTCTAAAATATAACATTGATCATTTTTTAAAAAATACTATAAAGGATGTAGTTACAATATTCCAATTATTATAACATTCATAGTCAGAAAGTAACATGCATGTTATCAATGTTTTTACACAGTTTATCAGATGTTAAAAGAATAGTTCACCCCCAAAAAAGATAAAAATTCAGCTAAAATTATCTTTAGAGTTCTGAAGAAAGTCATCTACATATTGGATGGCCTGAGGATGAGTACGTTAACAACAAATGCTTTCAAAATAGGTTTTAAAATGTCTTAATTCACTCTTCCACAAGTTAAGGCCTTAATAAGCTCTAAATCTAGACATCCATAAACCAAGACACATTTACTGCAGATGCAGAATGAAGATATGAAGCCTTGTTTTCTGAGAAACTGATCAAAATGAAGAGAGTTTCTGCTTAAAACAAGAACAAATATCTGTCAGTGGGGAATTAAAACTAGTTTTTTTTCCTTTGAATTGAGTTGATTTTTTAAAGTTTGTTTTAATCATAATTCATAAATCATAAAGTTTGTTTTAATTTTATGTTAAGTAAACAGAACACAAGACTTCATGTTTTCATTTAGCTTCTCAAGTAAATGTATCTTGATTTAAGGATGTTTAGAGATTCACTTTTTTGTCAAAAATTAATTGAAAAGTAATGGAGATCTGTCAGAAGTTGTATTTTTAAAAGTGTTGCTGATACAAGACACTGAAGTGTCCCTGCAGCACAAAAGCAGTGTTGAGTCGCTGGGGGATATTTGTAGCAATAGCCAACAATACATTGTATGGGTCACAATTATACATTTCTCTTTTATGCCAAAAATCATTAGGATATTAAGTAAAGATCATGTTCCATGAAGATATTTTGTAAATGTCCTACCGTAAATATATCAAAACTTAATGTTTGATTAGTAATATGCATTGCTAAGAACTTAATTTGAACAACTTTAAAGATGATTTCTCAATATTTAGATTTTTTTGCACCCTCAGATTCCAGATTTTCAAATATTCGTATCTCGGCCAAATATTGTCATTCACTCAATTAAAAAAAAATAAATTAAAGTTTGTGGTCCAGGGTCACATTTTTGTTTCGTATTTGTTTCAATTCAGTTCATTCCTTAATTTTCTTTACTTGGTCTTAAAAAGGTCTCAAAAAATCTTAAATGCACCTTCATAAAGCCTGCAGAAACCCTGTTTGAAAAATCTCCAGAGCAGTCTGAGGATCTGTAACCGAGGGAGAGTTTATGGAGTTCTCACCTGATCATCTTGTCTTCAGGTCACATGTCCAGCGACGGCTTCTGCCGCTACCTGATGTCGGACGAGAACGCGCCGGTGTTTCTGGACCGTCTGGATCTGTGTCAGGAGATGGAGCATCCGCTGGCTCATTACTTCATCAGCTCCTCACACAATACCTACCTGACGGGCCGGCAGTTCGGCGGGAAGTCCTCGGTGGAGATGTACCGACAGGTGCTGCTGTCCGGATGCAGGTATGCCTTCATCATCATCTTATCCTGAACGTGTCTGTGAAGAAATGACTAAACACGCTCCGCTCGCGTCAGAAGTGCGTCTGCATGTGTTGCACTGATGAAACGACACACCTGTATCTCAATACTATACTTCTCACTTTAAACCGGCCATGACATGGATTTTTTTATTATTTTAATATGTTCCTTGAGGTGTACTTATAATGTTAATAAAGTTTTTTGCACAAAAAAACAAATAAATATGTAGGAGAATAATTCGATTTTTAATCAGATTTTGTTGATTAATTCGAATTTAATGTTTTGCCACGATTGTATTTTTTATAAATCGAGGAATCGATCGCTATTTTGAATAGAAATATTACCAAACGTTAGATTTAGACACTTTGACAATATGCCGGTGATAACGGTAAAGAGAAAAGAACGATCCAACCGCGTTCAGTGAAGGACCGTGAGCAGAATATATATCACTAGACACCATTCACACAGAATGAGCTTTTGTGTTGATAAAGATGCGACGCTGCAGTGGAATAGCAAGCACATGCAAGAAGATGAAGTGAACTCCTCTTAACTTGAGCGCAGTGTTTTTAGAAAGCTGTTTCATGCAAGAGACGCTGCAAGAGACGCGAGAGCAACAGCCAAACAGTCCATGTGTAAGTCAAGTCGAGCTTTATTGTCATTCCGCTACATGTGTGGACATACAGTGGAACGAAATGTCGTGTCTTGCAGGACATAAATAAACATAAACATAATTATAAACATTCAACACTAGACGTAAGAACAATTTTTAAACCTATACATAACTAACTTACTGAAAGCGGTAATCTAACTATACATATACTATAAAGAGTTGACTATACATACACATAACCTAAGAGAGACTATAGAAGTACTTAACATAATAACTGTACATGATATTGTGCAAAAGAGGTATTTAAGGTTAAGAAGCAAATCGTGCAATATGATTATTGGTATACATTTATAGTATACATTTGTGTTATCTTATTAAGTCCTTGTAACATGGAGTGTTTATAAGCAAGTGTCTGGTGCATTTAGAGAGAAAAGAGTGTGTTTCTACAGGTGGTTTGTCCAGCCCACTCACCTGTGTGTAGCACACTCAGAGTTGCACAATGTTTTTGAGGTTTTCAACAGTTTTCACATGGTGCATGTGGTGTGGTGGGATGGGGGGGAGAGAGGATCTTGGCTTCAGGAGCTAGGGTTGTGGATGGGGTTTCAGAGGGGGGTGAGGTGATTGGATTTGAGGGCTCTCACAGCCTGGGGGAAAAAAGCTGTTGAGCAGTCTTGCAGAGCAGACTCTGATGCTCCGGTACCGTCTTCCTGATGGCAAGAGCTGGAAGAGACTGTGGGAGGGATGGGTGGGGTCCCTCACGATACTGGTGGCTTTACTGGAGCATCGTGCAAGGAAAATGTTCAGAATGGAGGGGAGAGGGGCACCGATGATCTTTGCAGCTGTGTTCACTGTCCGCTGAAGGGTCTTGCGGTCAGCAGCACTGCAGTTCCCATACCAGACAGTGATGCAGCTGGTCAGCACGCTCTCAATGGTTCCCCTGTAGAATGTGGTGAGGATGGGTGGAGGGAGACTTGCTCTTTTAAGTCGGCGTAGGAAGTGGAGCCACTGTTGCGCCTTCTTGGAGAGTGATGTAGTGTTGGTGGTCCAGGTGAGGTCTTCTGTTATGTGCACTCCAAGGAATCCAGTCGAGCTGTCGATGGTCAGTGGGGGGTGGTCAACAGAGTTCCTCCTGAAGTCCATCACAACCTCCTATGTCTTACTCACATTGAGGGACAGGTTGTTTGCACCACACCATTCAACCAGTTGTGCCACTTCCTCTCTGTAGGGTGTTTCCTCATTGTTGCTGATGAGACCTACCACAGTTGTGTCATCAGCAAACTTGATGATGTGGTTGGAGCTGAACTTGGCAGTGCAGTCGTGGGTCAGCAGCGTGAAGAGCAGCGGGCTGAGCACACAGCCCTGTGGGACACCTGTGCTCAGTGTGGTAGTGCTCGAGATGTTGTGGCCGACACGGACTGACTGAGGTCTTCCGGTTAGAAAGTCCAGGATCCAATTACAGAGGGAGGTGTTTAGGCCCAGCAGGTTTACATTTACATACATTTACATTTAATCATTTAGCAGACGCTTTTATCCAAAGCGACTTACAAATGAGGAGAAAAATAGAAGCAATCAGATGATCAGCAATTAGTCTAGCACAGTACACATAACTAGTTTTTTTGGAGAAGAGAAGAGGTTCAAGCACTGAGCCTTGAGGAACCCCAGTAGCAAGAAGTTGTGACTTAGAAACCTCACCCCTCCAAGACACCCTGAAGGACCTATCTGAGAGCTAAGACTTGAACCAAGACTTGGTTTAGTTTGTTGATGAGTTGTTGTGGGATTATTGTGTTGAATGCTGAGCTGAAGTCGATGAACAGCATTCTAGCATAGGAGTCTTTATTTTCTAGGTGGGTGAGAGCCAGGTGGAGGAAATTGTATCGTCCGTAGAGCGGTTTGGACGGTATGCAAACTGGAGCGGATCGAGTGTGTTGATGAGGCTGATTTTGATGTGCATGACTAACCTCTCAAAGCACTTCATGATTGGAGTCAGTGCTATTGGGACGGTAGTCGTTTAGACAGGACACAGGTGATTCCTTTGGTACCGGTATGATTGTTGTGGATTTGAGACATGTGGGGATGACTGCCTGGCTCAGTGAGGTGTTGAGGATATCTGTCAGCTGTGCAGCACAGTCTCTCAGTACACGGCCAGGTATGTTGTCAGGACCCGCAGCCTTGCGTGGGTAAATCCTAGATAGGGTCTTCCTTACGTCAATTGGAGACAGACAGAGCGCCTGGTCGTTGGGAGGTATGGGCAGTTTTTGTGCAGGTGTGTCATTCTGCATTTCAAACCGTGAATAAAAGTGTTTGAGTGCATCTGGAAGGGATCTATCATCATCACAGACCTGTGGCGGGGGCTTGTAGTCTGTGATGGTCTGAATGGCTTGCCACAGGCTCCATGTGTCTCTGCTGTCTGTGAAGTGATTATTGATTTGTTGTGTATATGACCTTTTCGCATTCTTGATGCCACAGGACAGATTGGCTTTTGCTGTTTTGAGGGCTGCTTTATCTCCTGATCTGAATGCGTCATCTCGGGTCTTTAGCAGCCCACAAACCTCTGCTGTCATCCACGGCTTCTGGTTTTCACGTGTGGTGATGGTCTTGTTGACTGTCATATCATCAATGCACTTTTTTCTTTACATAGAAAAAGCAATGGAAAAGCAGCACAAGTGAATAAAAAACCTGTAACTATTACTGTATGTCTGATATTTCATGTTTGCATCATGGTGACAGACTGAAAGCTGCTGTTGTTTTTACAGAACATTTATAGTTAATAATACTCTACTGCTGTTATGCCTTCAGTCATTTTGAATTTGAATTACCGTGACTTTTGAGATTTTTAAAAAGCATTTTCCTCATATTATTTCTGAACATATAATATGTAGGTGTGTGGAGCTGGACTGCTGGGATGGTAAAGGTGAGGATCAGGAGCCCATCATCACTCATGGGAAGGCCATGTGCACCGACATCTTGTTCAAGGTGAGCGCAAATCAAACGTCACTCACATCACTGCAGCTGTGCACAGATCCCAATGCATGCTTTAGATTCAAGTAGCAAAAACAGACAAATGTTATTTGACGTTATTAGTCAATATGCAAATAAAAGTGCCTCATTCAATCAGAGTCTGAACTCTGTTTTCAGTTTATTCATAATTTTTTTCACTGATTTGTTCATTTGATGCGAGTAATCTGATCTTTTGATTTGAGTCTGGAGAAAGTGATCTGAAGCAGCTTTCATCAGTGTATTCAGGTCTTGACATTAACTTTTTTGCTCACCAGCCAATGTGCCTAGTGTTTTTTTTAATTTTTTATTATTAGCCACTCAGGATTTTCACTGGCCACAATTTTGTAGAGGGGAAATTAGGTTTTATGACTTAAGTTTCCTCATACTAATATTTACTTAAATTGATTTCCAGGTCATTTTTGCCTATAACCTTATTAGATATTAAATGCATGTCATCTTTCATAGCAAATTTTTACATTTTATTAATAATTTTGGTTATTATAAAAAGACACTATAGGGCTGTTACCAATCAAATGAAATCAGTATTAAAAAATCAATCTTTCAACTGCAGAATAAACAGAAGCAGCTGACGTTAAAGGCTTTTAGATGCACAGACAGTTACTCAGATTACACGGACAGTTTAATGATGCTGAAATGCATTAACAATGCAAAATTACAACTGCATAAATGTTATGAGCTTAGTGTTTTACATCAGCTTTTTAATATACAAATTTGAAATGTTAGGGAAAAAATGCAATGATAGGCTACTTTTACATTTGAAAAGAAACCGCCAGTAGGTGGCAGCACGTGTCTGTCTTAACGAGTGAGTCATTCATTTAAATGATTAGTTCAGACGGATGATACATTCAAGAATATGAAGCAAGTGCCTGTCTTTATGGATGGGTTATTGAATCATTGACTCGCCCAATTAATTCAAAAATGCTGAATCATTCAGTAACGAAACACCGCTGCGTTGCTCAGAGATGCGCGACAGTGCTGTGATCTTTGTTTGGAACTGTTTTCGTTATCCAAATTGAGCAAAAACAGTCAACATTGTGTCTAAAATGTAAGTCACTTAATATTATCTACTCGTTTGATCTCTTGCATAAAACAAATGTCAAATTTGCACCGATTTTTAGGGAAAACTGCTGTCTTGGTCCTGTTATGTTGCATAACTAGGCTATATTTTATGCTGTAAATATCAAAAACTACCTTTTTACCACAGCATGTTTTTTTCTGTTTGCAGCTGTTGTCCCTTCAAAAAAGCACTTGTTCCCGGACAAGCATTAATGTTGAGCTCTGTTACTGTGTATAAACCCGCCAAAGTGGCTAGCTAGTGTTACATGCCACTGATGAAATGTATTATTCTGCTTGTCTTGTGTCTATTGTTTGTTTGTGTAACAGGATGTAATTCAAGCCATAAAGGAAACAGCGTTTGTAACGTCTGAATATCCTGTCATTCTGTCGTTTGAGAACCACTGCAGGTAAAACGCGCCGCATGTCTGCTCTCAGCCTCGTGTTGGTCTGTGGCGGCGCTCACAGCTGTGTGTGTGTGTGTGTGTGTGTGTGTGTGTGTGTGTGTGTGTGTGTGTTGCAGTAAAACGCAGCAGTATAAGATGGCCAAGTACTGCGAGGAGATCTTCGGAGAGCTGTTGCTGAAGCAGCCGCTGGAGGGATTCCCAGTACGTGATCTAT
>JADLZM010021484.1:124112-137465 GCA_018148995.1 Sinocyclocheilus maitianheensis | reverse complement strand
CAGCAAAGGGTCTGAATACTTAGGACCATGTGATATTTCAGTTTTTCTTTTTTAATAAATCTGCAAAAATGTCAACAATTCTGTGTTTTTCTGTCAATATGGGGTGCTGTGTGTACATTAATGAGGAAAAAAATTAACTTAAATGATTTTAGCAAATGGCTGCAATATAACAAAGAGTGAAAAATGTAAGGGGGTCTGAATACTTTCCGTACCCACTGTATATAAATGTATTCATGATATATGAGTGTCTGTTGTGTTGTTTTATTTCAGAGAGGAACATCCATCACAACATGTCGTCCTTCAACGAGTCTGTGGGTTTGGGCTATCTGAAGACGAACGCCATTGAGTTTGTGAAGTATCCTTTGACAGCTGCGCACGATTACCCATCAGCCCTCAAACACAGCGGCACTGATTTAAATGATGCTGAGATCACACTCTAGTCCGTGAACACAAGATCCATCCTTCAAACGTGTGTGTGTGAGAGAGTGAGTGTGTGTGTGTGTGTGTGTGTTATTCTTACAGGATGTTATTATTATTATCAACACGTTAGAGTTCCGCTGAGATCAGTCTAAACACTCCGTGAACTCTTTTGATGCAGACTGATCCTGATCATCTTTCAGTGATGTTTGCTGTTATAAGGCAAAATTTGTAGATCTGAGTTTCTGAAGCAGCTTGTTTGCTCAATAAATATATTAGTCATATTTTTAACATATAAATACATAATACGGGCAGCAACATTATGCTGGATGTTAAATAGAGTTAGTAACATGGAGCACATCAAGGCTTCAAAAACATCATATAAAAATGATTTAAACGTTCAGTTATGTGACGCAAAACAAGAAACAACAGTCACGTTATATTAAGGTCTAATTCTTGCTATTACCAAACCATTAACTACAACTTTTGCCTCAATAAACTCCTAATTTGCTGCTTATTAATAGTTAGTAAGGTAGTTGTTAAGTTTAGGAATGGGGTAGGATTAGAGATATAGAATATGGTCATGCAGAATATGTGCTTTATAAGCATTAATAAACAGCCAACATGTTAATAATAGGCATGCTAATAAGCAACTAGTTAATAGTGAGAATTGGTGCCTATATTACAGTGTTATCAAAACAACATATATTAAATATTGTTACAAAAAGGGGAAACACTTTGAAAGTGTATGCAATTAACATCATTATTGTAATTTTATTTAAGTATTTCTTTAATCAAAGTCTCTGCTTAGAGGAAACTAAACACACCGAGTGCACCTTTAAACCGTTCAGCCGTATTAAATGACTTGTTCTTACACCAGAAGCTCCACTGAAGCGTAATCGTGTCATGATGAGTTTGATAACTAGTAGCTTCTGTTAGTTAGTTAGTAGGCTCTGTAGTTCGATGTAGATGTGAGCAGATTTCTTGGAAATGTTTCTCTGTTAGTTTGAGTGTTTTAAGAGAGGCTTGCTCTCCGGTGAGCCGTGTGAATCCTCAGGGAACGCTCCCTGCTGTTCGGTGTTAAATATAGCTCCGCCGGGGGTCTGCCGCGTGTTTTCCTCAGCCGCGGACGCGCAGCTACAACAAGCGGCAGATGAGCCGCATCTACCCCAAAGGAGGCCGCGTGGACTCCAGCAATTACATGCCTCAGATCTTCTGGAACGCCGGCTGCCAGATGGTGTCTCTGAACTTCCAGACTCCAGGTACAGCCGGGGCCCGGGGCCTGAGAGCCGCCGGGGCCGTTACTGTACGCACAGAGAGACACGCATTGCATTAACACGCATGTACAGAAACTACATGACATCAGTCTGCACTGAGACGCCTGTGTTCTGAAAGAACTGAACTCGGAAAATACAGTGAAGCGTCTTGAGCAGAGTTTCTCAGGAGCTTCGCAGGAGGTTTCTTGAAGCGTCAGTTCTTCTGGATTGAGTCTCAGTTTGTTCTGTTTCTTCATGTGACTCCAGACAGACTGATGATGATCAGATCACATCTCTGTGTGCAGCACTAACATATATCTCACTGCATACAATTAATGTCTAAATGAATGTTTGGAAATGTAAACTGATATTTCCTCCTGACACACTACAGCAAAAGATAGAAATAACTGACTTAAAACCATTTATAGCTGCTGAGAATACTAGCCTTCTGATCATTTTGACCAGCTAGAGTGTAAAATCAGATCTGACCTGACAGCCTTGTTAGGTGTTTTCCTCCCGTCTGTGGTTCAGGAGCCTCGGTATCTTCTGGTTTTTCATCTGTTTTCTGGTGAAAACGGTGCGTTTGACACCAGCACACGCTCCTCGACACACGCTCGACTTCATCAGTTAGTCGTGCATCACTAGTGAAGCTGGAGAATAACAAACATCTTTCTGCTGTTGTGCAGCTCTGCAGAAGACAGTAGAGTCGTTATTCAGATCATTTCAGATGAAGCTCCTGCTGAGGACGGGAGTGTGGTTAGTGATCTCTGGATGCTGATTCTTCAGTGTTTGTGAGCTAACATCGGCTGTATTTGTCAGTAATAATGCGCTTGCTGCCGTATGTTCAGAGCAGCGCAGCATCTGTTCACAAACACTGGTGTGCGACAGACGGAGCGCAGATCAGAAAGGATGCTTTAATACAGCTGAAGACGAGTGTGTGCGAGCTCCAGTGTTGTTGAGCCGTCGATCAGACGCAGAACCCCAGACACATCTACCGAGCAGAGCTGCTGAGACTCCTGCGTCCATAGCAACACCCTGGCAACCGCCTGCATCTCCCATCACGTTCTTTAGGACTGAGTTTCTAATCATAACTCACAGCGTTATAGAACTCGTCAAGTGATGTGTTTATAATGCATTATAATGCTTTCATAATGTGCATATAGACAGCATATGGACTGAAATTGAACTCGTCAAGTGATGTGTTTATAATGCTTTCATAATGTGCATATGGACTGAAATGAAACCTGCTAAGCTAATAATTCAATGATAATTCATAAAATACTGGATATAAATAAAAAATGTCAGGTCTTGGATCAGAATCTAGGAGCCCCACAAATGATATGTGGACAGATTGTGGTTACAAATTAAGAATTTGTTCCCATGATTTATTAATTTGCTTATTTTAGTACAATTTGGCCACATTGTGCTAATTTGTACAATTTATGCTATTTTGCTCATTTTACTAAAATGAGCAGATTTTTAATTCAAGGCCACAATTTAACTAAAGCAATGGAATGAATTAAATAGTCATGGGAATAAATTCTTAATTTGTAGGAACAATATTATCTATCTAAAAATATAATAATTTTTTTTAAGGTAAGTGGTTGCAACAATTTATTTTAGCTACATTTAAATAAAAAAAAATGTTAAAAGTTAGTCAAGGAAATTTGTTTAAATGTATCTAAAATAAATTGATTGCAACACTTACCTTTAAAAAAATTGTGTAAATTCAATAAATCTTTTTTTCAGTGTATCTCTCTCTCTCTCTCTCTCTCTCTCTCTCACACACACACACACACACACACACACACACACATACACATGCATGTATATATTTAAGAAAAATGTTATGTTTATATAATATATATTTATATGTAATATAAATTATATGGATAGAAATATGTAAATATTTTTATAATATATGCTGTATGTGTGCTTTTATATATACATAATAAATATACACATACATATATTATGTAAACAAAAACTTTTATTTTGGATGCAATTTTGGATTGCGATTCATCTTTTGACAGCACTAATATATATATATATACACACAAACACATATATATATATATCTATTACTTTCCCCCGTTAGCACGGGTCTGTGTAAGAATGCTTGTGTTTTAAGCTCTTGTGTAAAGCAGCATATCTTCTGTGTTTCAGATCTGGGCATGCAGCTGAATCAGGGGAAGTTCGAGTACAACGGCGCATGCGGGTGAGTGTTTGCTGCAGCTCATCAATTACAGTGTCACATCGCATTAGCTGCAGCCGGCGGCGGCGCGTCCGCTCGCTAACATTACTGCAAATGAGCGCTCACTGAACATCGGCCCTCGCACACAGATTCTCATGAACGAGTCCAGCCAGAGGCCTAACACTCGTCTGGGATTACCAGCCCACGAGTGCTAATATCACAGTCTCTTAATGTCCCGTTATTACCCAGCAGCCCCTCAGTGTGTGTGTATATGTGTGAGAGTGTGTAAGAGTGAGTGTGTGTGTGTGTATGAGGAGACGTGGGATTGTGTAATGGAAAGAGCTTGGATCATTAATCTTCTCTTGGAACAATTAATCATAAAAATAATTAATATCTGGCCTGGAGGCTTGTCTGAGTGGAGGGATGGTGAGGAGCGTTTCTCTGGAGATGCTGCAGTGATTCCTGCGACTCTCTCCTGCAGGTACCTCCTCAAACCAGACTTCATGCGCCGCGCCGACAGAATGTTCGACCCGTTCTCTGAGACGCCAGTAGATGGAGTGATAGCAGCGACCTGCAGCGTACAGGTGACACACTCACACACTCTCTCTCACACACACACACACACACACACACACACTCACTCACACACACACACACACACACACACTCATGCATGCACACACACACACACACACTCACTCTTTCTTACATACACATACACACACACACACTCGCACGCACACACACACACACATCATATCCATAACTGAACAGAACTTCATCTGGTCCCTCAGTTTTCATCAAAGCTAACACTGTGGCTGCAGTTAACACTCACGTTCATCAATCAGAGCTCATTTACATACAGATGTCTTTTATTTCTCCCGTTTCCACCAAAATGGAGTTTTTCGCTCCGTTCCTCAGTCGCCTCTGGCTGCGTTCTCTAGCAGCTCTGTTTAAACCGCTTAAAGCGTGGCGATATGACCAATCGAATCTTTACCACAATATAAGTCATTTATTACCAACGTTTTTTTCTCGATATAAGTAAGTTATAACTACATTAAGGAACGACATCACAATATAGTAATTCTGCCTGAAATCAGAGACATTACTAATGCAAATTAAAGCCATACTCTGTATTTCCAAAATAATCACTCAAATAATTGCTAATATCCAGCGATATCGTGGACTTGATTGCACAGACACTATGTAAACTGAGCTGAGCTGGATGATGATGAACTGAATTAATGATAATTGAGTGTTTACTATTGTTCTTCTGCATTACTGACACACTATTTTCATATTTAATACTGTACAGCTGCTTAGACACGATCTGTATTGTTACAAGCGCTAGATAAATAAAGCTGACTTGACTTGACTAATCAGATCTGGACAGTAATAAACTGATAGTGTTGATGATAACTGGCTGTTTTTCATGTAAGACAATGATTGTATCTTCACTGGTGCTTCCTGAGAATTCTGTGCACTCGCTTAAAACAAACCTGACCATTATCTATTATCTATTATCTAGAGCACTCGGATGTGTGTCTGAGAATTAGGCTTTTCAGATTTGACTTGACATAAAGGAAGAGTAGTAACCGTCTGAGAGGATCAGAGTTATTAATGAGCACAGAAGTGTGTGACACGACTCTGAATCATGACTCTGTAATAGAATGTGTGACTCTCATCTGTTCCTGGATCAGTCTGGCAGCCGCTCTGACTGACGCTTCGTGTCCGTGTCGTTCCTCAGGTGTTCTCGGGTCAGTTCTTATCGGATAAGAAGATCGGCACGTATGTGGAGGTGGACATGTACGGCCTTCCCACCGACACCATCCGGAAAGAGTTCCGCACACGTATGGTGATGAACAACGGCCTGAACCCGTACTACAACGAGGAGCCCTTCGTCTTCAGGAAGGTCTGACATCTTCACATGTTCTCTCACGTGATTCTGCTTCAGAAGACTGCACTGCTTATCATTGCTTCTTGGGTTTGTTATTTTCAGTGTCAGTTGCATTTTAGTTCATTCTTAGTTTTTATTTTCAATTTTTTTTTTTTTGGACAATCACTCAGTTTAAAAGGCCCAGTTCTTGTTGTTAGTGATTCTTTCCGTTAACAAATATGGAAATATGAATCAGAGTTCATGAAGTTGCACACGAATCAGTTCAGTATGAACTTTGCTTTAAAATGATTCATCTCAGTTTTACTCTAATCAGCTAGAAATAAATGCAGAGAATCTAACGTGTACGGAAGTTATTGTAAAATGAAAAGTATTTTTCTTTGTGAGACTGAATATTTGATGAACGTTATGTGAGTGTTAGATGAGCGTTAGAGGAATGTTCGAGCAGGACGCTCTCCGGATCATCTGAGCTGCATTTGCTGATGAACCCGTTTTTGACAGTTTGTTCATTTTGTGGATGAAAGAGAGTTTGTGTGTGTGTGAGTGTGTGTGTGTGTGTGAGAGAGAGAGAGAGAGAGAGAGAGAGAGAGAGAGAGAGAGAGAGAGAGAGAGAGAGAGAGAGAGAGAGAGAGAGAGAGAGAGAGAGAGAGAGAGAGAGAGAGAGAGAGAGAGAGAGAGAGAGAGAGAGAGAGAGAGAGAGAGAGAGAGAGAGAGAGAGAGAGAGAGAGAGAGAGAGAGAGAGAGAGAGAGAGAGAGAGAGAGAGAGAGAGAGAGAGAGAGAGAGAGAGAGAGAGAGAGAGAGAGAGAGAGAGAGAGAGAGAGAGAGAGAGAGAGAGAGAGAGAGAGAGAGAGAGAGAGAGAGAGAGAGAGAGAGAGAGAGAGAGAGAGAGAGAGAGAGAGAGAGAGAGAGAGAGAGAGAGAGAGAGAGAGAGAGAGAGAGAGAGAGAGAGAGAGAGAGAGAGAGAGAGAGAGAGAGAGAGAGAGAGAGAGAGAGAGAGAGAGAGAGAGAGAGAGGGTGTGTGTGTGTGTGAGAGAGTGAGTGAGTGAGTGAGTGAGCGAGCGAGCGAGCGAGTGATGTACTCCTCATCGTGTTCATTTCCTCCCATTGGTGTACAATGATGGGCGGCACTACAGAATTACAGCTGCTGTGAGGACACAGAGAGACACTCATACTCACACACAGGCCTTTGTGCTGATGCAGCAGGATGTTGTCGTCTCTCGACTGTGACACTGACACCACAGACACAGACCATAAATCAGCAGTGCCGCAGTGCTAACACACACACTCTCTCACACACACACTCTCTCTCTCTCTCTCTCTCTCTCTCTCTCTCACACACACTCTCTCACACAGACACTCTCTCTCTCTCACACACACACACACACACTCTCTCTCTCTCTCTCTCACACACACACACACTAGGCGCGTTTCCATTACAGATTTGCGCAAAACTATCTCTACAGAAGCAGCACAGAGAGCTACTTCAGAAATGTGCGTGGCGCGGCTAGAATAAACACAAGCACTGACTAGAGTGGCCACAATCAGCTTCAGTGGCCGTATCAGAGCCACACTGCACCGCAGACGTGTGCAGTGTAAATTATCTAAGCATTAACGTTAGGGAAACCCCCTTATACTGGAGAGCCACCACGTATGAAGTGTTTCTTGGAGGTTATAGTACATTGAAGAATGATCATATGACTTTTTAGGTACGCCATGTGACCTGCAAATGCAAAAAAAAACATTTCCATTGCAGTTTTGCGAATTATTCCTTTTTCGCATTGCCTGAAAAACCACCTCAGCGAGCGTAAAAACATTTTTGCGATATATGGGAGTTTTTGCGAAATTGACACATTTCCATTAAGCAAATTCTCAATTCGCAATTTAAATTTGCGCAATTTGAAGGGTAATGGAAATGTGCCTACTGTCACTTTTCGGTGTTAGGCTGCCCTGGAGAGAAAGGACCACCTGGGGGGGCGGGATCTCAAAGCATTGGAGCCAAAGGAGAACGTGGTAAACCTGGTACCCCAGGCTATCAGGGACGCACAGGCCTTCAGGGACCTTCAGGACTCGAAGGGGACAGTGGAAACCCTGGAGCCCCTGGACCAAAGGGTAAAAAGAGTGTGACGTGACATTTAAACAAATCGCTAACTGTGGTTTGCAACATTTTGATTAAATGGAACATATTTACAGTTAAGATGGATGTTACTGTTAATGGTAGCTTTACAGTGTATACACTACCATTTTGAAAGAAGTCTCTTATGCTCATTGCTCACCAAGGTCGCTTTTATATAATACAAAATACAGTAATATTGTGAAATATTATTACAGTGAAAAAAACTTGCAGTGTTTTAAATGATAATTTACTTAATAATGTAATTTATTCCTGTAAAGCAATGCTAAATTTTTAGCAGCCATGACTACAGTCTTCAGTGTCACATGATCCTTCATAAATCATTCTAATATGCTGATTTTCAGGTCAAGAAATATTTCACATTTTCAAAGTTGAAAACAGTTGCTGAATATGGGGCGGGGAGAGGGGATTTTTTTTAATGAATAGAAAGTTGATGCATTCTTGCTGAATAAAAACATTAATTTGTTAATACTTATAAATTATTATTAATAAAAATAATGTTTACATTAAATGCCATTATTATGGTGTTAATATTAATAGTTAATATAAAAAAAAGATATACTGAATTAATGTAGACATTAGATTTAACACTGAAATGTATTTAGTTTTTGAAGTGTGTTATATCAAATTTCCATTTAAATATATTTGATATAGATATTTAGAGATAAATACAAAAAGGCTGTCAGTGGCTGTCAGATTCTCATTTGTCATGTGGTATTGCAACTCAGGTTTGCCTGGATTTCCTGGTCAAGATGGCTAGCCATATAATACAATTGGTTCAATTACTGATTTGAAAAGTTTGAGCCAGATTTGGATTGGGATGTCAATTTTAATTGATCTTTTGATGGCATAGAAAGCCCTTTGAGCTTTCTCTTTGAGCTCATTCACAGCCAAAGTAAAGTTACCTGTTGGAGTAATTTTTAGGCCGAGGTAAGTGTATGTTTTTGTGGTTTCAATGGTTCTGTGTGATAGTGTGAATGTGTGTGTTAGTCCCTGAGGTCTGGAGCGTTTCTGGAAGATCATGACTTTAGTTTTTTGGAGGTTGACTGTCAGGGCCCAGGTCTGACAGTAATCCTCCAGCAGATTCAGGCTGTCCTGAAGCCCTTCTTTAGTGGGCGACAGGAGAAGCAGGTCGTCTGCGTAAAGAAGACACTTTATCTCCGTGTCATGGAGAGTGAGACCTTGGATGGGAGCGTGTTCTAAAGCATTGGCTAATTGGTTGATGTAGATGTTGAAGAGGGTGGGGCTTAAACTGCAGCCCTGTCTCACTCCACGCCTCTGAAGAAAAAATTCTGTTCTTTTGTTTCCAATTTTAACTGCACATTGGCTGATTGTGTACATGGATTTGATCAAATCATAGAATTTACCTCCTATTCCGCTGTCGATGAGTTTTAGGAATAATCCTTCATGCCAGATTGAGTCGAATGCTTTCTTGAAATCAATAAAACAGGCAAAAATTTGGCTTTTGTTTTGATGTACATATTTATCAATTAGTGTTTGTAGTGTAAAAATGTGATCAGATGTGCGGCATTTTGGGAGGAATCCAATTTGAGATTTCCTCAAGGCATTGTGTTTGATAAGGAAGTCTGACTGGGTGAATATAGGACAGAACACATTATTTCAGCATCCGATTAATCTTGGTCAACAACAACGTTTCACTCATTGCTGAAATATGCTGTGACAAGTTTTTTTTCTTTCCGTTTAATCTTGATCAACAACAACTAATGATCATGCAGCGAATTGGAGCGGCATGTGTCCGTTAGATCATTTTAAAACCTCAAATAGCCTTCAATTTATAGGTTATAACTGCATCTGCCTCGGATGTAGACTGGTGAAGATTTATTTTAATGCGGATTCCAAACTCTAGTTAACCTATAAATGTGCAATATTTATGGCCCATATTCAAGTGTTTTTGCTCATGCATGGCAGAGGCGCCCGCGCGACCACTTGCATTTTTTCCTGATAATGAAACAACTTCACATCAGTTTGAAACTGATTTTATTTATGTAAACTCAAAATAACAACAAAACGTTGTGCTTTTGTAAAATAATGAAAACAAACAGAAATTCTGCCGTCTCTTTGAACTGGATCGCGTCTCAAAAAAAGAACCAAAACTCTGTGTGGCTGTCTCACCTACAGTACAAGAAAAATATATATATAACAAGCTTGAACTATCGACATTTGCTAACAAAATCAAATACTCCCTGATTATGTAATCTGTATCAAGGTTGCATTTTGTCCGGGCTACTGTGGAGATGAGAGTCAGCACTGTAAACTTCATCTCGCAGCCGACTAGAAAACATTAGTTTATTAATAATAAATCATTAAAATGTCTCCTTTTCCTATACATTCTTAATCATTGGGCTACTTTTGCCTGTGCTTTGTGGCAAACTTTATGCGTGTGCTTGAGCGCGGAATATATTAAAGCTCATTATGGATTAATAGTTGATTTAATATAAATGTGCGATTAGTTGAATAATGGCTTAAACGAACGACTACGACTTCTATGTTAAAGTTTTTAAAGCATTTTATACGCGTTTCCATAGTCGCGTCCCCATTGATTTTTCCTCTGAAATACAAAAACCTCCATTTGCCAAATATTGTTGCTTATGGTTTGTGCATTATAAATTACAGAACATCTACAAAATACGCTGTCTCCCAAAAACTATTTTTTGTCACGTCCGTAAGCATGTGTATTTCCCTAATCTAAAATATAAAACAGGTTTATTATTAATTTTCTGATGTCTGGACTCTATTTTCAGAGGCTTAGAAAATTAGGTTTAGAAACATTTTAAATTTTCAGCTGAAAGTTTTAGTACCCCTTTATTAGTACTATTTCTACAAAATACTATTTCGTTACATAATGTCTTTGTTGAATAATGAGAGAACTTGTGAGTTTAAACTTAAAGACATTTTATTAATTTGTCTAGTATTTATAGTTTCATTGTTTTGGCTAAACCGTGGCCAGGTTTTATTTATTCGTTTCTTGTTTAATAATGGGAAAGAAATAATACAATGTGCTCACAAGGAAGGAATTAATTGGGGCATGTCTAATTAATAAATAATTATTAATAAATATTAAAAAAAAGTATGTCATGTGCAGGAGAAGTCTACTGTAGTTCTCTGTCCTGTTAAATAAGGACAGATAACAAAGTACGTCCGTGACATGTTATTATGTTAGAAATTATAACGTTTATTGTAGGAATTATGAAATGTAAATTTCAAACATTTGTATTTGTGACAAATATTAAGTAATGTGACTCTGACATTAGCATATCCACATTAAATATGCTTCCACTTTTAATGCTCCAATACAAAGTAAACTACCTTTTTTATATTTTATGGTAATGTAACATATCATTCAATAATATAAATAATACTGTATTGTGTAACAGACAGTCCCTCCAGGATTCTGTGATCGCGGAGTTAATCGCAAAATCAAGCAAACTCCGCAATTTTCGCAAGAGCTCGCACATTTTCGTAATTGCCGCAGATTTTGGGCTCAGACGCGTCCCGTGACGTCATCGCAACACGCATTCAGTCAAAGAAAGGTTCCAAAAATGGCATGAACAGCCTTGCGTTCTCATCATGACTGATTTACAAGAGCTACATGGGACAAACGAACAGTTTGAGCGGAACGAATCCGTGCTACTCGTTTATCTGCTCTCGATCACGGGACACCGTTATACACAGCGCTGGGAGATACAGTGAAGAAAGCAGTCGAATTCAGAATCAGTAACATCTCTGTGAAATCTTGTGAGAAGCAGAATTCTGTTAAAGCTACAGATATCAGAACAAACGCCACTGATGTGGAAACCAGGAAAAACATTGTTCAACAAACACACGTCACCACCGTTCACCGTGGCTTTAACAGTAAAACTACAGGAACAACTTGCGGCAGAAATGCATCCGATAAACGTCTCAGAATGCATTCTAATAAATGTCTATTTGACATCTGACAGAAGACGTCTTCGAGACATTGCAGATGAGCAAACACTCTCAAAAATACATCTTGCGTATGTAAATGCAGACCTCAAATAGACCTCTCCGAGATGTACATGTGTGATGAAGTGCTTTACTGTCTGCTGCTGGAGCCAGCTTCTGTAGATCTTAGCAGCACTGGTGCCGGTGTCTCAAATGTTAGTCTGGAGCCCTACAGTGGCTCTTGAAGTCAGAGACGTCATAACAATGTTAGAAGAATGTTGACTGACATTTACCAGTATATGCTGCTTGAGTTCGTTCTGAATAGGCCTAACAAACGCACTAAAGTACTAAATTTGCTTCTGTGAATTATTTTAACTAGTTTGTCTTAGATTAGATAGACCAACTGCAACCAATTTATCCACTAACCAACGAGCCCATTGGCAGAGTGCAATGAAGTTCATCAATGTCATTTCCAAAACAGTGGATCAATCAGAAGACCCCGGAGCAAGCGTTGCAAGCTTTTGCTTACAGTAGCAGGTTGGCAAGGTAACTTTTGTATTTGACGGCAGCATGGCGGAGTAGGCAAAAAACATTCCTGAGCGCTGCGTGTCGCGGTCTTAGACACAAAGATGTGTTCTGTGTGAATGGCCAGAAGGAACCGAGAGTAAACACTTAAACATATAGAGTGACAGGACAAGATCACTGAGATCACATGACAATATTTAAAATGTATGTTGTTTGCAAGAAATGCTGCTTATTTTCTACTTTTGACATGGCAATATTCATTTATTTTGTTTGCAAAAATATGAAAGATAAGAAATGCACTCTTTCATTAGAAAATAAATATCCCGCTTTTAATAGTTGAGTAGCTATATTTACAGTACAAACCTTTAATGAACTATGAGGGCAAAAAATAAATAAATAAAATAATGGTTCAGTAATCATAATCGAGGTGAAGTGTTCAATTAATCGAGGTTTTGATTTTAGGTCATATCGGCCAGCCCTAGTTCAACTCTGATCTGAGATGATGCTTCATGAATCAGTGTGTTGATTTACTACTCACTGCTGTGTGTTTGTGTTGTCCGGTGGGGGTTTCACTAAGGTCCTGTACAGACAGCGGTGGAGGGTTTAATGTGGTGAGCGGCGTGTGTCGTATCCCATCATGCCTCTGTGTTTGCCCTGCTTCAATCCTGAAGCTGCGGTCAGACTGACTTGATCATGTGATCTCTGGTTTGTGGTCAGCTGATTCTGCCGGATCTGGCCGTGCTGCGCATCGCTGTGTACGATGACAACAACAAGCTGATCGGTCAGAGGATCCTGCCGCTGGACGGACTGCAGGCCGGTTACCGACACATCTCGCTGCGCAATGAGGGGAACAAGCCGCTGTCGCTGCCCACCGTCTTCTGCAACATCGTCCTGAAGACATACGTGCCAGACGGCTTCGGCGGTGAGCACACACTCACACTCTCACTCACACTCACACTCTCACTCTCACTCTCACTCTCACTCTCACTCTCACTCGCACTCGCACTCGCA
>JADLZM010021484.1:100088-114504 GCA_018148995.1 Sinocyclocheilus maitianheensis | reverse complement strand
AAAATGTCAGAGTATTAAGTTCCCTCGATGTGGTAAAACTCCAAGTGAACATCAATAAGTACTCAATATTAATTTAAACTGCTTTAAATATGACTGCTGCTTATTTCCTGTGCACTTCAATACTGGTCTGTGTTTGACTGTAGTCTGTCTGCTTATTGAGTTTATTTAACCCATCGCAATTTATTGGAACTGTGACTCCTCACCTTAATGTTGCTCTAAAGGCTTATTACTTAATAACACAAAAATGTCGTGCTGGCACTTGCCAATTTAATGGCAGAGAATGGTGACTTTAGGTTTAGTTTGTTGTTTTTAAGCTGATGCATATCTGTGGTAAAATAATCCTATGCATCTCGTGGCGTATATTCCAAGCATTCTGAAGGTATACTGAGGGTTTGGTGAGAAATAAACCGAAATGGCAAGTTATTATATTTTATGAAAATCTTGCGTTGCAGCTCACGCCGCGCACAAGTGCATATCCTTTTGAGATATCAATTATAATCAATTTTAATAAAACTACATTATAAAACTCTAACAGCAGGCTGTTTAATATCTGTTGTTCTCCGGTTGTCAGTCAGAATGAGAGTTCTTGCGTGTACATTATAGACCTATATATACCCAAGCCAATTTATTATTCCTTCCTTTTTGTCTTATTGTTTAAAATATTTATTTTGAAATGAATTAATTAATTAATTTCTTAATTAAACAAACAGACTTACTGGGTGAGCAGCTGTCATATCATACCCTGCCATGCCCAGCTGATTCAAAGAATAGAATTTATATCTACACAGAAGAAAGCCCTGTCTAGAGTCTGCCCCGGTACGAGTTGTGTCCAGCTATTCATTAGCCTGTTTGTTTGATGAAAAAAGATGAAATATAGTTGCAATAAATGTGTTAAGAATCCGTACACCTGCAGCAGCAGAGGACTATTATTCTGCTGCATGATACTGCAGAAGAACTGATGACGGCACGGTTTGATCTTCGGCTGACCAATCAGCAGAAAGGGGCGTTTAATTCCCGCCCACATGTAGAAATCAAATATTCAAGCTGTTTATTAATTTTTCCACCCCTGAACGAAAAATTAAAGCTTAAGCTGAATTCTCGTTTTTCGTTTTTCCTACTTTCAATATTAAATCAAAAAATGAATGATCGAATGATACACGGATTAGTAAGGCCTAAAAATGTCTTAAATCAAAGCAGAAAGTCTGAAATTCATGAAGTCACGGCAGTAAATGTTGCACACACTGCAAAAAATGTTTTCCAGTACAAATATCTAAATATCCTTAAATCAAGACACATTTACTGGAGATGCAGAATGAACACATGAAGTCTTGTTTTCTGAGAAATAGATCAAAATGAGTTTGATTATAATTTTCTCAGAAAACAAGTCTTCATATCTTCAGTAAATGTGTCTTGGTTTGAGGATCTTTAGACATTAGCACTGGAAAGCAAGACGAAATAATGAGGAAGAGCATCAGTTTTTTTGTAGTTTAATCAGAAGGTCCAGTAAAAGTTATTTCCATACTCAGAGGTATTGTTTTTGTGAAATTAATTAAATGGTAATGAATATCTCAAGATACTGAAGCCTATTTCTTGAGAAAAATGAATAAACAGCTTGAATATTCGTGTATTCGAATATTTCTACACGTGGGCGGGAATTAAACGCCCCTTTCTGCTGATTGGTCAGCCGAAGATCAAACCGTGCCATCATCAGTTCTTCTGCAGTATCATGCAGCAGAATAATAGTCTATTAGGAGTTTCTGCAGCAATGTGTGCTTTTTTTTCACTTTAGAAGTCTGAAATGATGCAGTAGTCAAGTCACATTTATTTCTACAGCGCTTTATACATTGCAGATTGTTTCAACGCAGCTTCACAGAGATGAACAGTAAAATAGCAGTTCTAATGTTGCAGAATGATTGTGATTCTCTTGTGATGTTCCTCACTTGTGAAAGGCTTCAGATGAAAGCATCTGTTAAATGATTGTTACGGTAGTAGTTCTTACTGGTGTGCATGCGGTTGAATCCTGGTGAAGATGATGATGACGTTCTTCTTCCTCAGCTGGCCATGAAGCAGGCGAAGGAGCTGGAGCAGCTGCAGAAGTCCCAGCGCGAGCAGCTGGACAAACTCGAGAAGTTCAACGAGCAGGTAAAGCTCAGGCCGCTCACAGAGCCGGGGAGTTCAGAAGAGCGCTGCCCCTCCCTTGATTTCATTTCATTTGTGTTTTGTCCTCATTACTCATATTCCGTACACGTGACGTCTGAAGCCATTCCTTAAATATGATTTGCCTTTTCTTTGAACAGCTTTTGAAATCACATCATGCAAACAGTCAGACTCAAGGTAGGCTCACGCATTGCTCTCCATCTGTCTCCTTTCTGTCTTTACTAAACAGACTTTACTCAATGACAACTAGAGACGCCGCGGTGAGGGCACTTTACCAGCGGCTATTAAACATGGGTGATTCCACTGCACATTTGACAGGATCAGATATTAGAGACTCTCGGGATCTGAACTAAATAAAGAATCAAAATGACAGTGGGTAAAGTAATCGGTGTAACACTGTGTAATAACGATAACACAGACTACTGCGGTAAACCTAATGACAACTTGACTGATGAAGTTCAGACTATTAATAATGTCAGTAGTGTTCGGGACAGACTGTAAATGAGCACTGAACACATTCACTGTGACGTGCTGAACGCTGCTCAGCTATTGGCCATTTGTTATGAAGTCCCGCCCATTTGACAACTCGCCCAATCATCATAGAGAAGCCAGACAGCAGTCAGCCAGTCATTGAGCTCCATTTCAAATCAAACTCATGCTGCTGTCGTAGACGGGACTCTACAGTAAATATATATATATATATATATATATGAAGTTTATTTACAAAAACAGATAACTCCGGGGGGTTTTTTTCATTTTCAAAAATCATGTTTTTTTATTATGTTATCATGTTTTTATTGTTAGTTAGCTGTATTTTTATTTTTTTTACCTAATCAAAATAACCCAACTGCAATTTGATTGAGATTAATTGGAATGCACAATGAAAAAACATGATTTTTTTTAATTGTTAAAAAAAAAAGTTAACCCCAGACCTGTACGTCATCTTACGTTTCATACAGTTGACAAATATGATGCAGGGCAACTACTCCATAAATGCAGTTATGCCTTAAAATTCAAGATACTGGGGCAAAAATGCTCCTGTATGAGTTTTTGTCTCATATTTATATCAAATGACAAGCGATATCACACGAGTGCTGTTTGTCCAGAATATAACGAGTGCAAATGTGATTTTCTACAACAGTAAATAAGAAGTTAATATTGTGTAATATTTTAAACACAATATTGTCTGTTTTTGCTCAGTTTTGCCAACAAAAATATTAGAGTATTATTTCATTTTTTTAAAAAGGGGGGGGGGTACTTTAAAGGGAAATTGGAACATAAACGAAGGTATTTTGAAGACTGTTGGTAACAGAGCTGTTTTGGTCACCAGTGACTTTCACTGCATGAACGAAAAAATCTGAGCTCTTTCTCAAATCATCTTCTTTTGCTTTCCGTAGTTTGTTAGGCCGATGTAGTCTAAACTATATACATGTAGTCTATGTATATATATGTAGAGAGAGAGAGATTAGTTGTGTGTGTGTGTGTGTGTATATATATATATATATATATATATATATACTAATCATGCCTGATGAATTTGTTATTAACCTGTTCATAACACATTCAGTTGAACACCATTGTTCTGTCTGTTCAAACACTGCTGAGCATCAGATCCTTTATTAACAGAGAAGCAGAGCGTTTCCTGTGATATTGAGCTCATTGAGTCTGATGATTCCATTAATGAATATTTTAGTAGTTATACTGATTTAGTTTGATGTCGAACATGACGAAAGTAACGGCCTGTGGTTCAGCGAGTCAAAAAGCGTTCCGAAATGTTCAGAGAGTGAACGAATCATTAGATTGATTCAGTGAGTCATCAGATGATTCAGTTGCCTGTGGTCTTCCTGTCATGTGACACATACACGCCTCCTTCCTTCCTTCCACGACATCCATTGATTTGAGAGACGAGAGTTTTTCAGATGTTTCTTATCTGCTTCTTTTTATAAATTGGCTGAATAAAGAAACTAATATACTGGGGCTGCACGATAACGGTTAAACTATTAATCACTGTTATTTTGCTCAAAAAATACAATCACGATTTTGTCATTTTAATGTTTTCACACTCTCACATAAGCACAACTCGAGCAAACATCAACTGGCATGCTTTGTTCACAGATTTAGTCGCAGCAAGCAAAGCACAATTCTCACTGTGAAAGAGAACAGACTCTATTATCTGAGCAGAATATCTGGGAAGAGTTTGTTCAGCTCCAGCTTGCATGTGTGCCGTGTTTTCTGCTCCTCTGCGTGTTGTCTGTAATGCAGAGAGAGTGTGTGCATGGTTGCTTCATGTGCAAGATAAAGTAAAACTCTGGCAGAAAAGGTATCGTTTTAAGAGAAAAGCTCTGGCAAGCACAACCATGAAAGCTCGTTACCCAATGCAAGATAGATTAAAATGAAATATTTTCAGGATAAATTACGAGCAGGCAAATATCGCAGACGATTATGCGTAATAAATCAAGAGAAGCAGAAATCATGATTACATGACGATTTATCGTACAGACCTACAATATGCTAAACTACTGTTTAATGTTTTTTTCCCTCTTCATTATGATCTTCATTACAACGTTTCACGAAAAAAAAGTATTTAGTACCTGAATACACCTCTTAACAATGTGTGGCCTGTGCTGGCAAAATGAGTCACAATGAGCACATTTTCAAAACTGTATATTTTCACATTCTCCATTAAAAGCCCTTCACAATGTTGCAATCAGACTAAAAACGACGGAGCTAAACCCGTTTGAAGCCGAAAGAGTCAGCAAAGCAAAATCACCGAGCAACACTGCATCTTCTCCTCTAGTTTTTTTTTTCTTAATAATAATTACTATATTAATAATCACAATTATAGCTAATTTTTTTTATATCTTTGTTATTATAAACTAGAACAGATGCAAAAAAAAAAAAACAGTAGAACAAATATAAAAACACTTCAATCACTTTAGTGTTTCCTTTACAAATAAATAGATTATTCAAACTACAAAAGCAGTTCAATCAAGTGCAGCGAGTGATTCCCTCTTTTCTTTTATTGTTAGATTAATATTAATGGCAGTGATATACTCAGACGCCTAGATATATAGACCTACTGTAACGCACGGATCTAATATAATGTTACACATCCGATGTTTTCAGCAAAAGTTCCAAAACGGTAACTTAAGACATAACCGATTATGTTTGCTTGAACTGAAATACTGTAAATCTGTGTATATTTATCATTTTCGCGCGCACTCAGAAGTACTCCTCTCAGAAAACACACAAATAAAGATAATTGTCGATGTTTAATTACTATTTGGAGCATTGGGATCACTAGACGAGGGCTTAATGAACCCACTTTTGTGAAAACCTCGACATTTTTTTGCCTGTAGCTCAAAATCACACTCATTCTGCCAGCACAATATGAACAGCATTTGAAATCATTCATACGTAACTCTAAAGACGAGATCCTGTAACTCTGCTGTGATTCTCCAGGCCAAAGACATGCAGAAGATGGTGAAGCTGGAGGAGGACATGGACCGCAGACCAGCCACGGTGGTGTAAGCGCTCCACCCGTCAACTGAGACGAGAGCGAAGCGAACCGTCTTCATCTGTGCTTCATCTCGACTCCCGCTCCTGAACCCCTGCAGTCTGTAAACCCCGCCCATTCTCCCTACCTCAGCTCTAGCCCCGCCCACTGCGGTTAACTCCTCCTCTGCAGCGGCGTCCAGCCAATCCGGCTCTTAACGTAGCTCCGCCCACGCTGCTCAGACCAGCTCCTGAGGAGGCGGTGAACACACGATTTTATACACCATCATCATCTTCATCAGCAGTGCTGCAGCCATTATGGGTCGACAACTCAAAAGTGTTCTTTGTGAACTTCTCAAGTCGTATCTTAACTGAGCTAGTTAACCGTAGCAGAGTCAGGCGAACGGACGAATCTGATTAGTTTGTCACACCATTGTTTTTCTCCCGTCCTGAGCACTTTCTATGTGATAGGATGTCAAGGATCTTTGACGATGTAGCAGAGCTCTAGCTTTCCTCAGTACACGACGAATGTAGACGCGTCTGGAAGCCAGATCACACCAGTGTCCCGAGCGTTTTTCATCTGTTCCTGTACGTGTTTTTAAGATCAGACGCACACCTCGTTTTACCCGAGTCTTGTTTTATTTGAGAGGTTTTATTCGGGCTGGTGATGGTGAATCGCTGGTTCTGTTCTCGTGAGAATCCTCCTCGCACGGATCGGGAAGGACGTGACTCATCGACGCAAACCATTTGCTTTCTCTGACACCACACTGAACTTTGGTTGCACTTGTGTTTGTGTTCTTTTATTTTTAGGTGTAATCTATTGGTACTTGTTTTAAAGAGAGGTGATTGTGCGCTGCAAAATAAATCATGTTCTTAGGCACTTCTGTCTCGTTTCGACCAGTGAAAATAACTAAACAGCAAAACATAAATCAAGATGACAATCAAAAAGACATGAAGTCTTGTTTTCTGAAAACTGTATCGAAATGAAGTGTGCTAAAACAAGAAAGAAATATGCCAATGGTCAGAAAAACTGAGCCCATGGGCAGATATTTCTTCTTGTTTTAATCTTAAACTTGCTTCATTTTGACAGATTTTTCAGAAAACAAGACTTCATATCTTGTGTGATTTTGCATCTCCAGTAAATGCATCCTGATTTAAGGATGTTTAGATATTTGTACTGGAAATCAAGACAGAAATACTCATTTTTTGCTGTGTAAATCCCTGCTGGTGTGCGGTTTTATTTGAGGGCTTTGGAGATTATATGTTTATTGGTTGTTGTGAGTCTTCTTTTTCTTTGCATCATGTTTTCAAGTGTTTGGTCACATATCTCGTGTGAAAGCAAAGTGCTTTAACTCTCCATCGCTTACTAACGTGCCACTATATGTCATGTAGGACGTTTAAATTATTTTACATGATAAATGCCAAAATAAGGGGTTATTTATATAAAGATGCATATATAAATATATTATAGTGAGTAGTTTAAGACTACGTTTGGTTTCTTAGAAGCTTTTTGCACTAGCTGAATGTTTTCTGTCGTGCGACTTCCATGTAGACCTTTACTCTAATATTATAGTTTGCGGGAAAAGCAGATTATTTTTGCAGAACTGTCGCGCTCTGAATTTCATCCGTTTCTATTCGTTTGTCTCCTGAGCTTTCTGTAGCTTCTCAATGGATCATGCTGTAAGTGCTTTTGTATTTATAAATATATATCGTATTTGTCAAACTTCTAGCAATGAAAATACTCAAAAAATACTGTTGTTATCCTGCTACTTTAATACTGTTTTATAGTATGTGTACCAATAAACTATCCCAGGTGTTAAATGATAACTGTTGCAGGTCTGTTTATTGTCTGGACATGGTAATTTCATGAGAATGCTGGATAATGTGACCGTGAGTTTAGTGCTAAAGCATGCTGGGGTATTTCTGTGCATCCTTGTAAAGCGTTAAAGGTGCTGTTTTTGCCAAACTTCTGTAACGCTGTACTAACCAGACGCTGCGGCAGGGGATCGGCTGGAACAGCATCATACAATACATATGCTTTATTCAATGTTAAAAGGGTTTAATGTGAGTTTGAATATCATTTCAGTAGCCATACTGAAAGCAACAATGGATAACTGACCTCAGATCTTGGAAATACATTTAAAGAAACAAAAAGGTTCAAACTTTCAACTGTTTCTAAACAAAAGAGTATTCTATGGAAAAAGACTTTATCAGTCTCTCGGTGTGTATTTTTAATAATGTTAAAATGGTTTAATTTTGGCATTGGTGGGGACGTAACGGCAGACAACATTTAACTGTTTGATAAAAATTTTGTAGTGATCAAAATGTACAATTTAGTAGTTGCTGGATATTGGTAGGATCATGTAGCTTCTCTACTAAACGCTGCACCCTTGAAAATCATAACAAGCGATGACCGACTTTGGAAATTATAGTTCTCTCCTTAAATATGAAGAGGTCAAACAACAGATTGAGTTTCTCCAAATTTCACAAAAAGCTTATGGACGTGATTATAATACAAGTGAAGTGAGTTGCAGTTTTTGTCTCTTCTGAGGAAGATTCATTGTTTGCCACAGAGACATTTCCTTACATTTTGTAAGTGAATTTTCTTTCCGTTTTAATGTATTTAAGATACTGAAAAAAACAAATGTCAGGGCATGGCAAAACTTCTCCAGGCCCCTTCAGACCCCAGAGGGTTAAAGCTGTTTTCTTTGGATTGTTTGACTAAACAAAAGAGAATATAGGAAAATATAACCTAATTCATATGTGTTTCCTGCTAGCTAAATGTCACACAGAAACAAAAATCTGTCTCAAAACCTCTGTTTTCTTTATTCAGAGTTGATCTAGACGAGTATATGGAAGCTATCTAAACTTCTGTGAATCCTAAAGCAGTGAAAACTGCATCGCTATATTCATCTTGTGTCCTCTTTAAGTCAAGTCACCAATGTATAGCGTATTAGTGTGTTATGTGTAAGCCAGGTTAAAGAGAGATGGGTCTTTAATCTAGATTTAAACTGCAAGAGTGTTGAGTGTTGCAACAATGTTAGGTAGGTTATTCCAGAGTTTGGGAGCTAAATAGGAAAAGGATCTGCTGCCCGCAGTTGATTTTGATATTCTAGGTATTAGATATAACAGAGTTTTGAGAGCGCAGCAATAAGAGCTCATTCAAATACTGAGGTGCTAAACCATTCAGGGCTTTATAAGTAATAAGCAAGATTTTAAAATCTATAGGATGTTTAATATGGAGCCAGTGCAGTGTTGACAGAACCGGGCTAATATGGTCATACTTCCTGGTTCTAGTAAGAACCAGCTTAGGGTTAGGATAGGTGAAGTGTATTACTTTTTTGTGCGTGTTAACCTGGAAGCACATCCCTTACGAAAATTAACCATGGTTTTACTAACACGCACAGAAAAAAACATGGTTATTATAGTTAAACCATGCTAACCACAAATTAACCATGGTTTTGCTACACTAACCATGGTATTTGTAGCAAAACTGTGATTATAAAAAAAACATAGTTACTACACTTTAATAAACCATGGTTAATTTTCTTAACGGGATTTGTATTTGTGTGTACTTTTTCTTTGTTTTGTTTTTATATACTGTCTTAATGTTTTGCACTGTTTAATAAAAAACCATCCACTTGGATGATGCGACAGCAGCCACAGGACAGCGGCGCCAGTGCGCTCACCACACACCAGCTACAGGTGGAGAGGAACGAGAGTCATAGAGCCAATCAAGTGGATGGGGATTATTAGGAGGCCATGACTGACAAAGGCCAGGGGGGTAATTTGGCCAGGACACCGGGGTTACACCCCTACTCTTTACGAGAAGTGCCATGGGATTTTTAATGACCACTGAGAGTCAGGACCTCGGTTTAACGTCTCATTCGAAAGACAGTGCTTTTTGACAGTATAGTGTGCCCATCACTATACTGGGGCATTAGGACCCACACTGACCACAGGGAGAGCACCGCCTGCTGGCCACACTAACACCTCTTCCAGCAGCAACACAGTCTTCCCAGGAGGTCTCCCATCCAGGTACTGACCAGCTCAACCCTGCTCAGCTTCAGTGGGCAACCAGTCTTGTGCTGCAGGGTGATATGGCTGTGGTCAAAAGTGGATGAGCTCAAAACGTTTCACACTCAGTTTACACTTGTATTTAGAGTTGTCCACTTGTGATCCGATCGACCAAAACGCATCTTAATACCAAGTGTAAACAGGGCCAAAGTTACAACGTTCCCCATCTGCGCAACTGGAATTTGAAACTAGTTGGTGTCTTCTGCTAATTAACGAAGTGTTAAAGAACTATCTAAACTGAAAAATAACAGATTGGAGATTCAAGCAGATTCGTCTCATTTTAAATGAATACTAAAAACTGAGATATAAAATTGACTTCAGCCAGAAATGTACTTTTGCGATGCTCAGCGATATCTTCAAAAGATTTTTTTGAATTTTGGCGCACTTTTTTCTCAGTTGAGTGTTGATAGTAAATACCGTAAAATACCGTGAAATATTTAAACCATGTGTTACAACTTACTTTGTGCCCCGCGCTCCCCTACATCCACAGTTTTACTACAAATACCATGGTTTAACTATATTAACCATGGTTTTTTAGCTTCCTTTGTAGTAAAACCATAGTTAATTTTCATAAGAGACCGTCAGTGGTCTCCTCTGTTGAGTATGTAGGTTGAGAGTGTGTCGATGGCAAAAACAGAATCAAGTCACCGTTATTTATACAGCGCATTTTACAATGCAGATTGTGTCAAAGCAGCTTTACAGTATTAAATAAAAGTGAAATAGTGTGTCGAAATTTCTCTAAGCAAAACTTCACTGATATCTGTCAAACAAAACGCCTACAGCACCGTCACTGAAAGTACTGTTCAATGTGCAAGGCTGCAAATGTGTGATTTAGCCATGAAGACGACAGCCGTCGGTGTCTTGAGTTGTCTCAGTCTCTCCAGCACACAGAACAGCAGCGTTTCAGTCAATAATTGGCACATGTATTCATACGGTTCAGTCGGCGTGTTTCTCTGAAGCCCTTATTAAAATCAGCACATTAATACACATCCACTTACGAACAATAAAGTATGATGATGAGATTCACGTTGTCGTGGAAACTCCACAGCGCGGCGGTATAAAGCAGATCTCCATCAGCCTCCATCAGGAAACATGCTCAAACCCTCAGACAAGTGCGGCTCCAAAACCGACACCGGAATCCTTCTGGACGCCATCTCCAATGACAAGATCCACCTCGCCAGGTTCGTCTTAGACGCTCTGGATGGGAAAATCATCGACTCCGAGATGGAAGGGGCGCAGACGCCTCTGATCTCCGCCGTATTCCTCCAGGATTCACCTGCGAGATGCAGGTTCGTGAATCTTCTGCTGCAGAGGGGCGCGAGCGTGAATCTCCCGGACGAGAGCGGCCGCACGCCGCTGAGCTACGCCTGCGAGATGGGACACCTGGATGCTGTGAAGATCCTGGTGAAGAACGGCGCGGATCCCGAGGCAGCGGACGCCTGGGGGAACACCCCGCTCATGTACGCCGCCGTGGCCGGACGCTCGGCCGTCGTGGAGTTCCTGGTGCGCTCTTTCAAAAGGCTGGGTCTCCAGATCGACCGGCAAAATGAGGTGGGCAACTCTGCAGTGGAGGTGGCCAGGTATCTCAGACACACTGACTGCTTGCAGGCGCTGCTGAGTAACTCCAGGAGGCTTCACGATGGTGATGCACTCGCTGAGAAACTCTCCACTGTGAACATCAGTGAAGCTCAACACGAGGAGAAGCCTCTCCAGATCCATGCATTTGAAGACGGGACTCGACTTCCCATCAGTTTAACCCGTAAACGGTCCATCAGTTCGTGGAAGAGAATCCAGTCGATGGACTCCATTGAGGAATACGAGAGGGAAGGTGATGCTTCATCACCACAAGGCCGGATGTTCTCTGGTGTTTTCACTCCAAAACCTCCTCAGAAACACAGAGAGCATCAATGCCCCAACAATCACCTGCCTCCGCTGTTTTACTCACCTAGAGCCTCCAAAACGAGTTGTGCGCCCGCTTCTGGTCCTCTTGGCATTTTATTAACTCCTTTCAGCAAAAGCGCCAAAGAGGAGCTTGAGAAAGCCAAGAAGCTGGTGTTTGACGCGCCCGTCAGAAGATTGGATGACTGTTACTATCAGAAGAGGTGCAGTTTGCCGACTAGCACTGCTCCGGAGCGCCTCAAGCCGTTACGCACAAGCAAAACCGGGTTTGAGCACGGCTCCAGATCTCTGAGCACCCTCCGGCTGTCGAGGAGATTCACCTTTCCAGAGCTCAAGAGGAGCAGCAGAGAGTCGCCGGAGGCTCCAGAAGCACCCGGCCGCTGCATCCCAAGGTCAGAGACTTTTCCCCTGGGAAACAAGCACCCTCAAGTAGGGAGCAAGCCGAGCATCGACAGCATCAGCGCGGTCAAGTGTGAGTTTGACGTTCAGTTTAAAGCTGCTCCTGATGTCTGAGGAGCGAGGAGAGACTGAACACTAACCTACTAACTAGTGCTGTGCCAACGAGCAATATAAGAGCTTGGAATAAATCACTCCTGTAGTTTCATTTCATTTATTCATTTAGCAGACACTTTTATCCAAAGCATTTCTCACAATGGTATGTAGTTACAGTCAAACCAAAAAATCATTCAGACAGCAGATATAATTGTTGATATTTTGTTACTAGTGGGTGCAGGACACTGTAGTTCATTCATGTAAGCGATGAGAGCAAAATAAAGTAAACTGTGACATATTACACCCAAAAACTCTTCATACAGTGGACTAGCAGGAAAACTTTGAGCTGAGCATGTGTTTCTTCAGTGTTTTTCTTTAATTGCTAATGTGATCTTTCTACACCACAGACTGAACAGCATGAGGCACTGCTTGGTAATTAGTTGAGCTAAATGGGTTTTATCTCATTGTGTATTAAATGTAACAGCTGACAGCTATTCAACCGAATTCATTACATACCTTTCTATCAAAGTTATCTGAGATTATCAAGATGAGTTTGTTCTGACTCAGTTTAGCTCTGAGCTCTTCTCATATTTTATTACCATTTTCTACAGAGCCCGGTCTCATGAAAGCGCGTATAAATAGTACGCCAAATAAAAACCTAAACTCGTGGTACTGATACGCAGACATGTACTGTGGCGTGCATATGCTACGCAATGGGAAGGATTAGGGTTGTGGGGTAGATGCGTAGCATATGCACGCCACAGTACATGTCTGCGTATCAGTACCACGAGTTTAGGTTTTTATTTGGCGTACTATTTATACGCGCTTTCATGAGATCGGTTGAACTATAGCGAATAAACTGATAATGTGAGAAATGTTAAAGGTGTCTGAATAAATTTAGGTTTGAGTGTATATGTCTAGGACATACTCTATGAAGATTTTCGAGCCCTGCCACTGACCTACAGCTTTTTTTTTAGGAATGTTTGATTCCCAGTTTTTGATATACAGTATATATTGTTTTATATTTATTTTTATAGACGTTTTGCCTGCATTTTAGGGCAGACTGGGGCTAGTTGTCACAGTGGGCTTTTTTTTTTTTAAGTCAATTTCTGTTTAGACACAAGTCTACAAAAAAGGCATTTGAACATTCACATTGTTATCGAGCAGGATTCTTTCTCCTCTTTTTGTCACGCTCTGCGGGGTAAGTTGTCTCAGTGAAACCTGACTCTGAATCCACAGACTCTGAATATTCAAACACTAAATTATGAAACAATGCACGAAAAAGTTCCACTGTAAAAGCTGACATACAAATACCTCTCATGACTTTCCAAAATATACTTGTCTTAATGTAAGTGTGCTTTATTGTTTTAACGTATTGCTCAAAATGATTCTATTTTGAGACGCACAGATCATGTGACAACTTACCCCGGTGTCCCATATAAGGACTCCTTTTTTAAACTAAACCCATCCCTGGCTTGCTCTTGTTGGAGTGAAACGCCTGAAGGACTGACGCGTGCCATCGGTGGCGTGCGCGTGCGCTCTCCGGGTCTCTGCGTGTCCTGCAGACGCGGCTCGGACCCAGACCTGCCTCTCTGCGGGGGACCGAGCCAGCCTCGCACCTGCTCCCGGACTTCCTCTCGCAGACTCGTCCTCGCCTTCTCAAGATGGAGCTGCGTCTGCTGCTCGGTAAGTCTCTCCGCGCTAGCTGTGATCTGCAGGAGTGAGGACAACACGAGCATCAGAAGCAGGAGAGCAGAATGCCAGAAAACCTCAGAAAATAGAGATGTATAAGTGAAATCTGCTTCCAGCTGTAGTTTCTTAAAGATTTTGCCTCTTCCATCGTGTTAGACGACACTTTGCAGTGTACTGAATAGAATTGAATAGAGAAGCGAGAATAGAATCAAAAAGTAGAATAGAATAGACGAGAACGAAGAGTAGGACAGAATAGAAAAGAGAATAGAATAGATGTGAACAAAGAGCAGACTAGAATAGAATACGCATTTGTTTGTTTCACTGCAGTTTTACAGAGAATCTGTCTCACAAACCCCCGGTGAAGAAGACAAAGATTCGCACAGACCAGAATAGTGTAGATCACACTCTTCTGTGTGAGTGAGTGTGTGAGTGTGTGTGTGAGTGTGTGTGTGTGTGTGTGTGAGTGTGTGTGTGAGTGAGTGTGTGAGTGTGTGTGTGAGTGTGTGTGTAAGTGTATAAGAGTGTGAGTGTGTGTGTAAGTGTATAAGAGTGTGAGTAAGTGTATAAGAGTGTGAATGTGTGTGTGTAAGTGTATAAGAGTGTG